>APFE030186263.1:0-14965 GCA_000404065.3 Pinus taeda | reverse complement strand
TGCAAGTTCTCCCAATGACTTTGCAATGCTTCTCTATAACCTTGATTTGCACAATTATTTTGTTACTTGTGGAAATTTCTATATAAAGGCATTTGGAATCATGGGTTTAATTTTTTCTTATTCAAAACCCACTTTGCTAATGTCTTGTTTTGGCACTTTTTTCCCTGATCTAAAGCAACTTTGTATTTCACTTTTCCCTTTGAATTTTTAGCTAAAATGATGAAATTTTTGGCACTTTTTGCATGGGTTGCATGACATGGAATTTGGCCAAGGAAACCATGACTATGCTTGAAGAGATCAACTCGAGACTTTTTTGGAAAATTATTACAAATGACACACTATTTGACTTTTCTTCAAAACAAGAGTTTTGAAGAACAGTCGTAATCTGTCAACATGACGATGAAAATCTTTGAATCATAACTTTGTAAGAGCCTCCCTCTGGCCTGCATGGCTTTATTGGACATGGTTGAAGACCAAATTGATTAATCCCTAGACTTAAAGACTAAAAATAACTCCTGTCCATTAAGGGATCAAACATTGACTGTCATGGAATTTGGTGAACATTGACAAAATACCTAAGCCAGTAGGTACAAGACATGAGGGGAATGAACTGACGAGACCCTTCCGTTAGATTATGGCATGCTTCTAGTGGAATGGAACTGAGTGGATGGAGCGAGACACCTAAAAATGAAACGCAGAAAGAGTTTTGATCTCTGACGGAGGACTGCCAAGAGCGACTCTAACACCACTTGGGACACCTCTGTGTTCCTTCAATTGAGCATGCCAAGATGATTTGGGAGGTGCACTCTAGTCAGGTTGCTAGAAATTTAGGGGTAGAGAAAGTAGTGTTAATGTTGCAGAAGTATTTTGATTGGTCAAACCTTTGACATGATTTTGAGAAGAACATCAGATCCTTCACTGCCTATGCCATTTCCAAATTGACCATCAAGAAGAAAGGACTATATACTCCTCTGCATAATACTACTCGACATTGTGAATCCTTCTCCATGGATTACATGTTGAGCCTTCCTTCTACTAAGCATGGAAATGACTATGTTTTTGTGGTCATCGACAGATTCTCTAAAATGGCTATTTTGATGTCTTGCAAGAAGAGTATGACCACATAAGGCATTCCTAAGCTCCTATTTGAACGCGTGTGGGTACATTTTGGGATCCCACAGTCCATTATCTCAGATTGGGACATAAGATTCCTAAGTACATTTTGGCCAAGCCCATGGTTGATGTTGGATACCAATATCTCAAGGTCCATCACTTTCCACCTTGAAACGGATGGCCAAATAGAGGCGTCAACAGAATGATCATACACATTCTACGTATATACAACTCGAAGCATCCATGCACATGGGATGAAATCCTCCCCTATGTCTAGCACAACAACAATAAAGCTCTCCATAGTTCAACTGGCCACAACCCCTTTCAAGTGGAGTTAGGATTCCAACCACTCTGTCCCATTGATGTGGCCATACCATTTGCAGCTATTGAGGCAGATTCGGCTCATGTCTAGTCTGAAGCTGATAGGGCTAACAAATTCATTGAGCGCATTCAACACATCTTCCAGCAGGTCCATGATATATTGGATGGAGCCAATGCCAAGTATAAGCATTGTCATGATTAGTATCTCATTCCACACAAGTTCTAAGTGGGAAACAATGTTTGGTTACATTTGCAGAAGGAATGCCTTGCTGGGCCCCATCGCAAGCTTCGCCCACTCCAATATGAGCCTTACACCGTCACTAAGGCTATAGGGGACAATGATTTTGAGCTCAACATTCCACCATTTCTTGGCCTGCACCCAATGTTCAAGTGGACCTCCTTCAACAATACTTTCCACCATTATTGGACACATCAAACATTGCAGAACAACTCACACGAACAAAGTTAAACCCAGACTGCATGGAACAAACCACAAATAATCAGATCATGGACACGTATATCAAGAACACTCGCCAAGAAAAGATCCAACTGCATTGTTTTTTCAAAGTTGGCCAACTTCTACGCCAAGGCAAGTGGCTCACTAGGGACCAAGTTCAACAGAAGTTTCCCCATCTCATGGAGGTACTCAACGCAATGGTGACCATCTCATTCTAAGTGGGGAGGACTGATCTAGGTGGATATTTGTGGCCACCCACCTATTCCACTTGGACCCCCACCATTTTTTTTCATTTTCTTTAATTGTAGCACAACTTACTATTTTTGGCATTTTTTCAAGTCTTAAACTTCCGGAGTCGTTTTCAGAGACTAAAAGAGGTTTTTATGGAAAAATGAGAGACTAGAAAATTCTCAAACTGTCAAATAGCTTTTTTTTTGACCTCCTATTTGAGATCTTTGAAATGAGGTATTATGATAGCCAAACAAAGATCGTATACCAAAGTTACATCCCTAGGAAGTTGATGTACCAATTTACCTAAACAGGGCCCATAGTTTTGGCACTTCATCTCCTAGGTTTAGGTTTTTGGATGTTTAGGGTTTTCCATTGTTTCTCAATAATAAATAGGCCTTTGAGTCTAATTGTAACAAAGTTCAGAGGCATGTAGCCTCCACATCTCTTCTTAGAGATAAGCTACCATCGCCCGAGCTAGTTTATTTCCATTTCTGTATGTAAACATCTTTCAGTTATTTGATATTAATGAAATGAATTTTTATTTTTGCCGCATCTATATGTTTATGTGTATATCTTTATTTTGTTGTGTTCCTGCATAAGACCATATCAAGCATCCTACTTATTCTATAGGTTTTAACCAGTTTTTCTCTCCCACTAGTTGTATATGGGAATTACTATCTTTCTCTCCCACAATGTTCCCACACAGAGCTAGTTCCATGGCATTTACCTCCAACCCTTTTTTCATTTCTCATCTACACATATTTTATTTTTTCTTTTCTTTTTTTCCTATCTCTCCTTCGAGTCCTAATGAAAGGATAAAATTTTCTCTTTTGTTCCTACCCCCTTCTTGGACATAACCAATTTCCAACTGTTTCTCTAACAGTTAGGGGTTAAGTTCCATCTGACAACCCTCAACACATTCTCAAGAACATTAAAAACAAAATAATTTAGTTTCCTTTTTAACAACAAAATTTAATATTTACATCAACCAATCTTTTTCCAAGCTTAAATGTTTTGTTCAAAAATAAATAATAAAAGTCTTGATTCATTATGGAGGGGTGTTACAAAAGGGAGTGATTCTGAACAATGAGAAGATAGATAATGAACCCATACAAACCAACAAAGTTTCATTATGAATTGATTGAATCTAAGAAGGAATTTAGTTTGGAAGCCTTCAAGATGAGCAAGGGGTTAAAATATAGTTAACATAATTTCTCTTGAATTAGCACATAAAGAACAAAAGTTAAGCATTGAAGGTTTGTGGATTTAGTGAAGGGATCTATTTATGCTATGCAGGACCATATTGGCCATATTGTGGGTGTTAATGAGCCCCAACTCAACAATTAAAAGGTTAATCTCTAATTTTCCTATATATGAAAGAGAGTGACTATCACAAAATGTACCTTGCATTGGACTTTGTGAACCCTAAGTGAAGCTTCCCTTAAGGCATTGAATCTAAATTGGATGTGGCCATCTGCAAGAAAGACTATAATATAGATATGTGTATGGTTAGGTGGAGAGCGGCTTTCCCTTGTTTAGTTTCTATATAAGATTAAGTGCACCAGATAATTGTTTTTACTTTCTATTCATGAAATGACATTATTATTCAAGGATTTATGAATGCCAATTACCGTGTTTTCTTGTAATAATGAAATGAAAGATGTTGAGAATATATATTAAGTATGTGTGATTGAATAGTTAAGAGTATTGTATAATTTCTCTTAGTTAATATCCTATACTTCTCAATGAATGAATGCTATATGTAGAGGTACTCATGAAGCAAGTTAGTTTCATGGTTAGATGATGTAGGATGTGAGACATGATGCATAAGTTACCTTGAGCCTAAAACTATACTTATGTTCTATTTATAAGGTTTGTTTTATCAGGCCAAGGGTGGATTATAATAGTTGTGGCTAGCTCATGTTCTAGTTGAGAAGCTTAATAGTTAGTTTCTACATAAGGGGACATTGTACCTCAACAGATAATCTAGTACATTGGCATATTTGTTTTGCAAGTGAAGGGAAGAGGACAAAGTTATTTTCAATGAGGAGAAGAATAATCCATTGACCTTGTTTTACTCTTCTTAATAGCTATCTAGTTGAAAATCGTGTTTTGGGATGCCCTTGAAGAAGTTGAGGACTTTTAAACTCTCAAAAGCTTTTTGGGAAAATTATTCCCCTATTAGAATCTAACTCAAACTTCTAGAATTATTTAGTTTCTGTATTGGAAAAACTATAGAAATTTGGGACATACCCTTAGAATTTGTGGATATGAAAACTTTGCATTATCCCCTAGTCACATGACCAATATGGGGGCCATGAATTGAAGCTAGAAGAAAAGGGGCCATTGGGGTGTACACCCCCGTGTGTTAGATAATTCATCCTTTTGAAATATATGATATCAATGGAACCTAAATTCTAGTCACTTAGTAGAGATGAAAGGTCCAGGATCTGTCAAGCAATGGGATTAGGGGTCGAGTCCATTGGAAGTAGTGGAAATTTGAGATTTGACCCCTTTTTACCTTTAGGAACTTTAAGATGGAAGTATCAGAAATTTTAGGGAATCAAGGTCTTTGGCCTTAGCCCTTTGTCCTATGGTCCAATCTAGGGTTATGACCATGAGCCTAGCTAGAAAGGGCTATTGGGCATTTGATCAACATATATCATCCCTTCTACTATTGATTATCAAGAGAGTGTAGTAATGGCCACTAGGAAAAGTACCTGATGCAAAAAAGAATCCACAATTCTATCATTCAACAGGAAGTCCAGGAGCCACCAATCAATGAGACTAAGGATTGGAGTGTCCAGTGTCGAATGTTGACTTATCAACTTTCAAGTATCAAGAGATTGGAACACAAATTTCATGCTTTTCTCTCAATTATATTGAAGCCCAATAAGGGCCTAATATGGTATTTGATATGATGCTAACATGAAGATGACACAGAGTTGATATGGTGTTGATGTGGAGTTGAAATGACATTGACATGGATCTAACATGATGTTGACATGGAGCTAATATGCTGTTAAAGTATATTTGACATGGATTTGATGTTAAAATGACATTGCATTGACGTGGAGATGACATGACAATCAATCAGGGGAATATTCATATATAAAATTGGCCTCCTATGGAAAATAATAAAATAAGAGATAAATTTTTAAAGAAAAATAAACAAAACTACATTTTTATTGTATTTTTGGCTTATTTCCTTATAAGTTTACTCAAATGTCAAGTGTAGACACTCATTCAATTTAAATTAAATTTCACATCCAATGAGTACACACTCTCCATACTTGTGGGTACACCTAAAACGGGAAAAAAAATGAAAATACATGAAAAAAAGTGTCTTCGACATGTTTTTTTCCTGTCTTTTCAATTTTTTTTCCATGAAATCCATCATTGTTTAACATTATTTTAACTCTAAACACTTAATTTTCTCTAATCAAACTAAAATCTAAGCCTTGGCTCCCCATTACACTTCTCACATTATCCACAAAACACTTGAAATAAAAAATCACCAAAATTACTTCAATATAGAAGATCACTATAAACTTAGTCTTTCTAGCCCCTCACTCATCACTTTCACCATTAATCATGGTCTTGTTTATTCATTTCTCCTCTCTCTGATATCTTTGAAACCTTATATTTCTTCTCACCATTTTTGTTTCTTTACCATCATTTATGAAACCTTTTCTTCTCTCTGAAACCTTATTTTTCTTGTCACCATTTTTGTTTCTTTACCATCATTTATAATGCATTTTTATCTAATCCTCAATTCTCCAAGTCACTTATTTATTTATTAATTAAATTCCATCTCTATCCTAAAATCGCCTATTTCTATCAATAAATAAAATCTTAACACCTTCATAATCTATATTCTTCACTCTATATAAATTGCTTTTAATTATTTTTTACTATTATAACCTATTTTTTCTCTTACATTTTAGCATCATAATAATAGTTTACTCTCTTTCTGGATAGCTAACTCATTAATTATATTAATTTATATTTCATTTTTAAAATCTAACTCATTATTATTCTATATATTTTTCAGCAATAGCTGTCAATATCAATGACACTAAAATCCATGTGAGAGCTATATATAAATCCATGTGAGGAAAATTATCAGAAATTTAAGTCAGCTGTTTGTGAAAATAAGATGCGAGTGTATAGTCAGCTAATATTCTTCAGCCTATTACTCTCATGTAGAAATAGCTTTCGAGAAGCAAACATGTCAATATCTATGAGTGAGAGGCAGAGGATAATCATCTGAGATCGAAGTTTGTCAAAATAAGTTGCCGAATCTTCCATTCCCAGTGTTTTATTTTATTGGGCCTTCATTATTCAATAGCGAGCAAACAAAAAATGGAATCTTGCGTTATGGGTACAGTGGTCACCGGTGTCACCAATTTCAAAGTTTACTGGTGCCACCCATGTCAAACCAAACCAATCATCTCTCGCTCACGCAGTAGATAGATGCAGTCATTATGAGAGAGAGCCAATCAGCAACAGGAAGAGGAAGCAAAAATAGAGAAACTTTCATCTCAGCCAACGCCATCAGCAACAGGAAGCAAAATAGAGAAAATATCATAAGGAGATAGAGACAATGGCAGCTGTGACAGGAGGGCGAAATATTAATTCGATCAACGCACTTCCGGGTAAAGCACCTCACTCTCGCTTTATAGTTTTTGCATCGAAATCATTTTTACATGGAGTTTCTGAGTTCTCACAAAATGTACACCATTTATATCAAAATCTACACCGTTTATAGCAAAGAGAGACTTATCACAAAATGTAGACCATAGCGTTATCTCCGGGCCTGCTTGTCAGAACTTTCCCCTTCGAAAATTTGAAACTCGATTGTTGTGTTGGGTGTATTAATTTAACGTAACAAATATTTTTGGAGCTGTTTATGTTATATGTTAGATTTGAGTAAATCGAACTGGTGGCATATACTGCCTTTGTAAATTAGTGTGGTACATTACTTATAGCTTGTTGGTAAGGTAACAAGTATTTTTGGAGCTGTATATGATATATGTTAGATTTGAGTAAATCGAACAGGTGGCATATACTGCCTTTGTACATTAGTGTTGTACATTAGTTATAGCTCCATATAATAGTTCCTTATATATTGACTCCACAGTATTGAAAAAAAAGCATATGAAGTGAGTAATTTTTTTTAAAATATTTTGTATAATGTTTTTTACTTTTAATATTTTGTGTAGTGTTGTTATAAAATATAGATTATTTATGGGTGTAGATTATTTAGTTTGTATGGTGTTTAATACCATCATGTTTTACTATCAAAATTCATGAAAAAAAGTTAAAGTGGGAGGTTTAGCATCTATCACGTTTTACTATCAAAGCTCATGAAAAAGGTTGAAGTGGGAGCCATTTGTGCAGAACACATTAAGTTAAAATCTCACGAGAAGAAGTTCACCACATTTTTGAAATCCAAGCATTACTATTCCAATGACTAGTTCTCAGATTCATTGTAAAATCTTAATTTTCAAATTCATTGTAAAATCTTTTATCTTTTATTAATGCCGATGAATGAACATGTAAAAACTTCTATGAAAGGTGTAATCTTTGAAATCAGTTTCTAACTTATCTAAACCCTAGTTTGCAACAAAATGGGTAAATATTTAGGAAGACAAAGATACAGGGACTAGTAAGCTATTGGTAAAACATGAACAAAGTATAAAGAAGCTTGGCAAAATCATAAAGAAATATGATCTTATAGATTTTAGGTATTTTCTTGCAAAAACTATCATAAATGAATATGTTAAAACTGTGTGAAAGATGCAACTGTTGAAATCAGTTTCCAACCCATCTATATAAACCCAAGTTTGCAACAAAATGAGGTAAATATTTAAAAAGACAAAGATATAGGTCATAAGAAGTTATTGATACCCATCTATATAAACCCAAGTTTGCAACAAAATGAGGTAAATATTTAAAAAGACAAAGATATAGGTCATAAGAAGTTATTGATAAAATAAAAGCTGAGGAAATTCATAAAAGAATATGATCTCATAGACCTTAGGTATTTTCTTGCCAAAAAAAAAGCTATCATAAGTTGGACAAACATGCATTTCTAACTTGGCTATGGAATAAAAAATCTTAATTTTTTACACGATATATTTTGAGCCAAAAATTAAGAGACATACTTGTTTCTTATATACAACGAATTGATTAGTAATTGACTTGGAATCCATTTAAAAATTTATATCATGTAATCCCTTGTACTCCTTTTTAGATACTTCAAAAACCAATCTACTTGGAATCTATTTAAAAATTTATTTCATATAATCCCTTGTACTCATTTTTAAATACTTGAAAGGTCCTATATTTTTATCTAGGACCAATATTTTTTCAATTAATATTTTTTAAAAGTTTTAAAGTATCTTACACATATTCAAACTCTACCCAAAATTATAGCTTTATTGGCTTTCTACTCTTTAATTTGCAACCTTAAACCCTTTATAATAAACATACTTTATATTAGATATTCTTAGAAAATGTGTAATTTGTTATACACAAACACCACATATAACACTTAAAAGACAACATACAACACATGAAACACATGATGATGCTTAATCTACATTTTATGGTTCTACAAAGTTTACTTCACTCATATAACTAGAAGTAAAGTGCCATTACCATCATTTTAAGGTGAATAACATTTTATTAATTACTTTAGTTTTTTATATTATATTTACCAAAACATTTGATATGATTAAGTTTTAAAATAAAAATACATTAATTCCTAATATATAATAAGGATAGAGAGTGTTGAAATATTTAACATTTATCAGTTAAAAAATATCAAATATAATTAAATAAAAACATAAAATAAAATTAAAAAAACATTAAATTTCTAAATTTTCTAATAGTTTTGTTTCATGATAATCTTTAATGGAAAAAAAGATCAAAGTTTTTCTATCTTATAAATGCAAACGTTTTTTTAAATACTTTATTTATTCTTTTCTTAAACTTAGTAAATCAAAAATTAAATTAACTAAATTTAAATTATAAAAATATTTATCTTTTAAAAACTATATAATTTGTAACCTTAAGAAAAAATAATAATTTCTATATATTTAGATTACCAATTCATCTATCGCTATATATTATTTTGTAAATATATACTTTATATATAAAATTAGCTTTTCATTATAATATTACTCACAAATAATTTTAATACGTATGAAGGTTATAGAATATAGATTCTAACATACTACATTTAAGGAGTAACTTTTAAGTGTTCCAAAAGCATGTACCTTTTACTAAAGATCTACAAGTAAGGGCTACTCAATTGGTTGGAATACAGATGTCCAATATTATCTTTACTTAACATTTCAATGTATTTAGCTTTTATTTGCACATGTAATTTAATTAAAAATATAAAATATCCTTGGATTATGTTTATTTTTTATTGGTTTATCAAAATCCTATTAGATTATTATTTTAAAAAAGGCATTTAAAGAAATCCATAATTAAAAGTTTAGATTATTTCCTGATTAATTTTAAAGTTAAAAGTAAGTTAATGTGATCCCATTTACAAGGTTGAAAGTAATACGCCATTTTTAAATGCACATAATATTATTGGTAGGTCGAAATCAAATGACTCAAGATTGGAATGAAGAGGATAAAATTATCATATTTTATTTAAAATAACTTTATTGTTAAAAGTTATTTAATAATAAATTTATAATCCATTTTAGAAGTTTAAATAAGATTTAATTGTTTAAAAATGATAATTTATGTTTTAATTTTTATTTACTTTATTTAATTAAATGTTAAGAAATAAATTTATTAGGTTTTAAATAATATTTTAAAAACATGATTTCATTTATATAAATGTTTATGACTTTTTAAATCAAATTGCCACAATTGAGAGGGATTTGAAGAAAATCAATTTTATATTTCAAATTTTTTTTCCTTTTTAGTGTGTAGGTGTATATATAGTATAAAAATGAATGATTATAAAATGATGCTTACTAAATTATTAGACACTTAATTTTTGGGGATTGAGTGAGAAATTAGTAATTATGTGAATTAAGAAAAATAAAAGAGATAGAACATAAAGATATTTTGGAATATGAACTTTAAAAGTTATACTTTATATTATATAATCATGCTCACATTAATCCAATATTATATTTGGAAGTTATGCTCACATCAATCCAATATTATATTTGGAAAAAATCTCTTGTCACTTCTGACCTTATGCAATAGTTGTAGCTCCTAGACCAATCTAAAGAGACAAATAATAAGATCATTTCCTTAGAAGAAACATCCCACAATACCAAAGATATCATCTACGATCTTAAGCCTATAGTTCAAGCAAAGTATTTGTAACTTTGTAAGTTTAATATTACAATAGATGCACAATGGAAGGCCTTGATTGCAACACATATTTAGAATCTAGATGCGTAGACAACTTAATATTTCATTGATAAGGCCTCTATTTCGATTGGGACATTGAAGGATAAATTGGACATGTATAGATCTTTCCTCCACAAGGTTTCAGAGGTCATTCCATAGGTGGGTCCTTAATTTGAAGGAGAAGCTTTTGTACATGCATAGGAATAATCAACATTAGTTGAGAAACCCCATGAGCAATCAAGTGTAAAGGAAAAGAATTGACTTGAGGGAAAGTCAATAAACTATGGTCAAAGCCTATTGGATCCTTTATTTTTGTTATCAATTTTGGCGAAAAATAACTACAGAAAAATAGGATGCACGAGCTAGAAATTGATGGTTAATTTGGCTGAAAAGTAACACTAGAAAAGAAGAAAGTGACAAGCAAAAAATCGGGCAGTTACGCTGGAACTTGTCAAATCCATGAAAGAAGGATTAGGTTGCTAAAGTTGAAGAGATCAAACAAATGTGTCCCAAGCAGAGTTAGATCTCATCAATATGGTTAAAGTGGACTACATCAAACGAGTGTGGACAAGATTCAAGAGGCCAAAGATTATATATAGGTGCACAGAGAAAATTACAACTAGGTAGACCAAAAGAAGGCCTACATGCTTCCTAAATTAAGACTCACATTTTGTGGATGTATTTCCTTGTAAACTTATCATAATTTTGAGTCTTTAATGAGAGTTTTGGAAGAAGTTTTGAACATATCACTTTGAATCAATATGGCTTTGTATTTGAAATATTGAGCTAGACTAAATATATATAAAGAGATTATTGTGGGGATTTACATCTATGTTTATGTATGAATCTGATCAAAATTATGTGCTTACATATAAAAAATTAAGGTCTCATGTTAGATTCAATTTGATGTGTTATTTTATTTTTGCACAAGAATCATTTTGTAGATCTGTGAATGCTTATAAGTCTATTTTATATTTTAATTGAGGGAGTGAATCATATCACCTCCTAATACTCCAAAAGATCACTTATTAGTCTCATCATGCCTTGGGTGAGACTTTCTTCCCTTTTAGGAGAATGAAAATGCTAATGCCATGCTAGACTATGATGGGCCCTTTGTTGGCACCCTACGGTCGAACCTTGGGTCTCTTCAATAAAAATTATTTCCAACAAAGGGAGCGATCTTTGACTGGGCCCATGCAATCTTAGTGGTAAATACTTATTAATTAAGAAATCTCATTCAATCAAAATGGTATTATATGTGTTCATATATGGTATATGACATTGCTTACTATAACTTCTTTGAATGCCTCTTGAGGTTGCATCATTATGATTTTGATCTTGACCTTGTTCAATTCTATTACCCATCCCTTTGGAGACATAAGACTTAATTCATTTTATTCGGTATAGAATTTTTTTATGTCAAGATGTAGAACAATGTTTGTTAATCTAGAAGATTCTCTTAAGAAGCCCTCATACTTAAAGAAGAAAAGGAATTTTATAGACATAGAAAAACGTTTCATGCATTCAACTATTTGAATTTGAAGGGAATCCATTTGTACTCCCAACTTATGTCTATGAAAAAATATTTTTAGCATAATTATGTTGACAGTACATGTCCTCAACTCATTTTTTTAATGAATAAATAAAGAAGCAATCTATATCTCTCTTTATTTCACTTGGAAGTTTTAATTTAGGAATATTTCAGGAATTAATGAGTATTCTACTTATCTTGATGTGTTTAAATTGAATGAGTTGGAAAGAGTAAAAGGATTTAACCCATAGCTTATTTTTACTTTTCATCATAATTCCACTAGATATGGCATTGCAATTCAAGAAGGCAAGTTGAAGGTGCTTGAGAAAAGAAAATGGTTTTTGATACTCCACTAGCTTTTCATAAAGATTTGAGTTTTGTATATAACACTAATTTACCATAGAAACAACATGGAAATTCTGTCACAAGTGTTGTCTCTACTTCCCAACACTCACAAAAGAAAACATCTACTTTAATGAGTTGACCTTAAGAAAGGGAGCTAAAAAAGAAGATTAATAATGTGTTAATAATACTACTAAAGAAGGTATTATGGGAATTAGTCGAGGTTTAACCTTGAAAGGTCTTATGTTGTTGCAGTTAGTTTGAAAAAAAAGAAAAGCAACACCCATGGAACATCTAAATACATAAATAGTCAGGTTATGTCAATTGATGATACCAAGGAAACACGAGAGGTACCAGACTCGATAGAAAGGAAACTTTGGAAAGTTAATCTACTTCTAAGGAACTGGCTCAACAATAGCTAGTACATTTTGAAATTGAGTCATTAATGTTACATCACATGGTCCAATATAATAAGAATCTTAAAAAATTACAATTTGAGAAAATAAATGTACAAAATGATGGATTTGTTGGTAAGGGAAGCTCTGAAATTGATATCAATGAAATAAAGCCCCTAAAACTATTTGAATTTCATTAGGATACTAAATATGAATTGGTCTATTCAATCTTATAGCAAGAAGTATAAAATATAACATTAAAACAAATAATAAAAGAGTTGGAACTGGATTTATTATCAAAGCCATTGCTTGTTGAACCAATCTCTACTATTAGGCCAATTTCAAGTTCATAAGACATACCCGAGAATAGCAAAAAGATTAAACTATCATATAGTCTACTTGTCGAAATCCAACAATATGTTTCCAATAATATCAATTATAAAATTTATATGATCTTAGAAGTGTGGGAGGTGTCTACAACTTTGACCAACTTATCTATGAGAATTAACCCCCTTATTGGATATTTGCAAAATAACTTAGAAAATTAGGAAATTTATTATAAAGAGTATTACCTACATTCATCATGAACGTATCAAATATGAATAAAGGATAAAGGAAATAAAAAAATATTCCATCACAACAGAGAATCAAAGGAAAATTTTGTTAGAAAGTAAGAGCTAAGACATTCTTAATTAATTTCCAAGTGCGATAATACCAAGACACGTCAGAGTGATTGGTATTTAATTTAATTGAGGTCACAAAAGAATTAGAGGGGCCTGGTTTTATCATGGACAAAATGCTATTAAACAGAGAGAAAATGAAAGGAATATGTTGGTGTTTTAGAATCTACCTGGGGAAGTGATTCAATAAACTTATTGATTTCCCCTAGGAATAAACTAATAAATGGTTAGTTCATTTCATTGGTAAGAATGAAGACCAATTGGATAAAATACATCAAGTCAAATATGATTTGAAAGATACTGAAGATGAGTTATTCAAAGTATGAGTGAAGCAAGAGGTTACCAGAGGTTACCATGGCACCATTATGATACTTCATTGACAAATGGATCAAAGAAACTTTGGAGAAGGTAACCTTCTCAAAATAATTGATTGATAGTTCTAATATTTTCACTTTTAGTATACACTGAACATTTAAATAGAGAAGATTCAATACAAGAAAGAGGCTTCTTCTAGCACTCTAAGTAGATTGTTTAATTTTTGTTTCTCATGCTTATTCTCACTTAGAGATATATAACCTTTTTTACTATGGAGTTTTCCAAGATTTAAAGGTTGATTTCTAATTGTTGTTTCTTTTCTCTTCCTAGTCTTTACTTTCTTCATATGGTTTGCAAGAACCCAATCCTTGTCCTTAAATGGATCAATACACTTAAATTTCTTGGATATTACAAAAACTATTAAAACATGTGTACATTTTAAAATATTTCCTCTGAAAATATTTAAGACTCATCTCTAGTGTGTCTTTAACTTTGATTAGTTTCAATGAAAATATCCTTTAAACTCTGTTAAAATGTCCAAGGTGACTGATTCTTTTTCTAGTCAAAATGTTTGATATGTTTTACTTAATTTTTATCTATAAAAATTAATCTTGAAAATTGAATTTTTTAGTATTTTGTTTATACATTCTGTTTTCATTTAACTATATCTTGCTCAACTCCTTTTTATTTTCCTTTAATATATACTTTTTATTAATTTAAATTATTAATTATTTGATTGATATCGACCATCACCAAACCTCTCCATTTACACATTTAAATGTTAAAATAAGATGACCAATGTTATTGGTAATGAATTTGTAAATAAAAAATTTAATCATGACTTATTACCAGATACTTACATTTCTATCCTGAAAACAATACTCTTTAATCACAAACCTTTACCATTAATTTCCATCGTTAGCTAAAATGCCATGCACTACTTTCTTAAAAAAAATTAGAATTTTCAATTTCATGCAGAACACATACTTTCAAGTTGCCATCATTTTCTAGATTTTTTTTCATTACCAGAATCAATTGGTTGTGGGATGGGATATTTGTTTTCTGGATCAATGTAATAGAAAGCCTATTGATTTTCGTTGTTGTTATTTAAAATATGTATACTCCATAGAAACTTAATTGTTATATTAGTGTTTTGTACATCATTGTGGTATCTTTTAGGTTATTT
>APFE030186257.1:157872-198401 GCA_000404065.3 Pinus taeda | reverse complement strand
TATATATAGAAAGGAGGTCTTTTCATTTGTATCATCGAAGAATTGTTTATTTATGTAATGTAAAGGAGGTTTCCCCCTTGAAGAGGCTAAATTCTAAGGCATTGATCTATCTTTATATCTTTTCTTGAGCTGGTTTCATAACAGTAGAGATAAACATTTGAATTGTTTGCATGAATGACTAAGAAGAAAAACTCGAAAACAATCCAATTCCACTACCCAAACCTGAAAAATCTAAGGGACCGGTGACCCTTGGATGATTAACTTTCATAGATGACATCTTAAAGAAAGCTGAATCTTAGCCATTAGCAGGTCTCTGAAACGTTGCTTCCAGATAACCTACTGTCTCCCTTCGGGCCACAGGCTCACCGTCTGTCGCCTACGCTGAGGTCCACAACAAAATGGTAGGAACTGAGCAAAGTTTTCAAAAAATTGAAAATTCGCACCCAATTTCCTCAGAAGGGAATTCTTGTAATATTTGTGAAGGAGGAGGAGAAACAAGGGAAACCGAGGAACCAAGATCCCCTCAGATAGTAATTGAGCAAGGAAAACCTAGTATCCTAGACCAAGGGAGTACTGTTAAGATCATTTCCAACCCTTCTAGACACTCTAGGGATAACTCTCCAGCTCCAGAGATCCCGAAAGGGTACTGGCATATATTTGATCAAATGGCCAACAATCTGCAAGCACCCCAAACCTCTACATTTCAGTATCCCATCGTTGACACAACTGTTAATGCACCCATGAAAGCCATCCCTCTACAAAATAATCCCACCTTTCATGGACTCACATTAGAGGATCTAGATGCATTTCTATTTGAATTTGATGTATTATTTCGGAGTTATGATTACACCACCGACCCCCAGAAACTAAAGCTATTTCCCTCTATGTTAAAAGGAGCAGCCCTGCGTTGGTTTATGGGACTAGGTGGGGGAACCATAAATGATTTGGATCAAATGAAAACCACTTTCCTTAAAAAATATTAGGACTATTGCAGATCTAGGGAACTGAAAGACAAAATATTCCAAATGGTAGCAAGACCTGGTGAAACATTGGAGGAGTATGTGGAGCGTTTTCAATACAACCTCCAAAGGTCTCCCTATGCAAGTCTACCTTTGCCTAATAATCTGCTAAAAACTACACTGATTAAAGGGATGAAAGACCAATGGATAGAGACATTAAATATTATGGGTAAAGGTGATATATATCAAGAAGACTATGCTGATATTATTAAATTGTGTATCAGGTGCTCTAGAGGCAGTATGATATTGAAACCAACAGAACACGATATGACCACTAGGGACAGTAAAATCTCTGGCAGAAGCATTGCTCGGGTAGAAATCGGCAACCTGCTGGAGGATTTCAAAACAGATATCTTGGGAACTTTGATGACGTAATTAGACATCATGCAAGCCAAAGCAGAAGCAAGTTGAAGCAGAACAGAACCTAGTGATCTTCTACCCTAGATGTAGGAAGAAGAATTGTCATAAAGAATGCTCACTGGATATGGTACAGACATGTGTCATATGTACTAAAGATCACACTACAGAAAGCTACCCATCACTCTCAGGGTTAAAAGCAGTCTTCAAGGAGGCAGAGGAAGAAATAGAACCTGTTTACTTGCTAAATCAGTGTCGCCAATGGCAAGCACGACAAATAGGCACGCCTACTGACCGATCTTCCTTCTTTCATCCCTCACAATATAATGCTCAACAATAACACAGGTGCTATGTGGCAGAATCAACCACCTTTTCCTAATTGGTCACAACAACCATTCTCTATGCCACCTTGGCCCAATCAATCAAATCAAAATAATAGTTGGTCAAATTCCCCTTACTTCCCACCACTTTGGTAGAACAATACATATCCACCCCAATGGCCACCCTCCACTTCACAGAACCAGAACTGGCAGTCAAGCTGGAAAAGACCTACAAACGAGCCAGCAGGAACAATCCCCCTATCTCAACCTACACTACCAACACCTTACACATTGCAAAAGAATCCTCAAACCAATCTACGACCACAGCTCCCAACCCAACCCAACCAAAATCCCAACAATAGACCCGTCCAATCTGTACAAATTATTGAAGGACTGGAGCCAAAAACTGAGTTGAAGGAGTGTAATGAACTCAAATTAAGGTTTGGGTAGATAATTGAGTCAGAGGGTGATAAAAAAATACAAATAGAAGATCCGTTACCTATAGAACAAACACCTCAAATGGAGAATACGATTAAACAGAAAAGCCACGATCAAACTATTACCTCTTCTCCACCATTCCCAAAGAGATTGATTATACCCCGCCTAATAGAATATCCTGATTTCGATCTTCTGGGAGAATTAAAAAATCTTTGTGTAAAAATACCCCTCCTCTAGGCTATTTAGGACATTCCCATTTATGCAAAAACTATTAAGGAATTTTGTACTAAAAAGCCTAAGAGGAAAATAAAAACAACCCCAACTGTCCTCATAGTCAGAATTTTGTCCAATTGATTATCAGGCAGAGAAACACTGGTGAAATATGAGGACCCAGGAAACCCTATAGTCACGGTGCAAATAAATGGATGTTCCTTCCCCAATGCATTAGTTGATTTAGGAGCAGCCATCAATATTCTCACAATAACAACTTGTCAAAAACTTGGCCTTACAGCCTTGGATCCAACTACAACCCTACTGGAACTCGCTGACCGATCAATTGTCAAACCAGAGGGGACATTACAGGATGTAATGGTGTCTGTAGATTCTTGGGACTACCCAGCAGATTTATTGATAATTAATCTTAGAAATCGGCTAGATGGACATCCCCTAATTCTAGGAAGACCTTGGCTAGCAATCGTAGATGCTTACATAAGCTGTCCAACAGGCAACATGATGATAGCAAGAGGAAGTATTGTGAAAAATCTAGCTTTATATCCTCCATCTCAGCCAAGCCTAACAATAATAAAAACTAGAAAACAACATGTATCATATTTAACTGAAAACATTCGATCACCGCTAACTATAGAAGATGCTCTTCAATTTAAGGATCAAACAGAAGATGACATCATTAACACTTACATTAACCAACCAAATGCCATATCCAATCTAAAATGTCACATGATTGAAGTAGCCCTGGATAATGAAATGGAAGAAGATCCCTTAAAAGATACTAATGACTAGACAATACCAACAACTATTGTTTATAACAGCAAAACCATTGAAATTGAGCCAGGGAAAGTCCTAAACATCAACAAAAACCTGACTGATGACCAGGAGCAGAGGCTGGTTCAACTCCTTAGAAAATATAAAGAGGCTTTCTCTTGGGATTACCCAGACATGAAAGGGATTGATCCCCAATTATGCATGCACCACATCTATACAAAGAAAGATGCGAGGCCCATTCGACAACCTCAACGGAGGTTAAACCCTCACCTTAAAGATGTTGTTAAAGATGAACTACAAAAACTATTAGATGTAAATTTCATCTATCCTATATCTGATAGAAAATAAGTTTTTCCATTAGTTGTCGTGCCTAAAAATAATGGAAAGTGGTGTATATGTGTCGATTATAGAGAGCTTAATAAAGCAACCCAAAAAGACCATTTTCCCCTCCTGTTCATCAACCAGATCTTGGACACATTGGTAGGTAAAAAATTCTTCTCTTTCCTAGATGACTTCAATGGCTACAATCAAACCCAAATTTCCCTTGAAGACCAAGATAAGACTACCTTCACTTGCCCTTGGAGAAAATTTGCTTACAGGGTCTTACCTTTTGGACTGTACGACGCACCTGCCATATTTCAGAGGGCTATACTCAGCATTTTTTCAGTATTGATAAATGAAGGGCTCGAGGTGTACATGGATGAATTTACACCCTATGGATATGACTTCGAGACGGCATTACAAATACTAGAGAAAGTTCTAGAAAGATGCATTGCTACCAGGCTCTATTTAAGCCATGAAAAATGCCACATGATGATGACCGAGGGCCTCATCCTGGGTCACTACATCTCAGTAGCTGGAATTCAAGTAGATCCAATGAAAATTTCGATAGTTCTCTTAATACCTACCCCATCCACACAAACTGAGGTATGTAGTTTTTTGGGATTTTCTGGATATTATAGAAGATTTATAAAGAATTTCTCCCAAATTGCTGCACCATTATATGCATTAACAAGAAATATCGATTTCATTTGGATTGACAAATGTGACATTGCTTTTGAAGATTTAAAATGGCTAGTATCAACAACCCCAATATTACGGGGCCCAAACTGGGATTTGCCATTTCAGATCTTATCCGATGCATCAGATATGGCCATAGGAGCAGTTCTTGATGAGGAGGAAGCTAAGAAACCATATGCGATATACTACATCAGGAAAAAATTATCTTCTGCTGAGTTGAATTACACTATGACTAAAAAATAATTTTTGGCTGTAATCTATGCTATTAACAAATTCAGACATTATATAACAGGATACCCTGTGGTTTTGTACACTGATCACTTTACTATTAAATATATAGATAATGAACCTGTTACGAATGGGAGAGTGACACGATGGTCGATCCTTTTGCAGGAATTTGACATAACAATCAAGGACATAAAAATCCAGTGGTAGACTTCCTCTCATGTATACCAAAGACAGATGACTCAGCAGTAGTAGAAGACCAATTCCCTGATGAGCACTTATTTTCTGTAACCATGAAAACACCATGGTACGCAGATGTCGCGAACTACCTAGCAGTGGGAAAATTACCCAAGCACCTAACGCCCAGTGAAAGAAAACAAATAGTACAACGCAGCAGTCGGTTTTCCTGGATTGGAGGATACCTTTTTCACACAGGAGCCGATATGCATATCCGAAGGTGTGTCAGGGAAGACAACATCTTTGACATCTTAAAAGCTTGCCACGGTGTACCTTGCGGTGGACATTGACAGGACTAGTCACAAAGTCTTACAGATGGGCCATTATTGGCCCACCATTTTTAAGGATGCCAAGAAGTTTGTTCAGGCATGCGATAGTTGCCAAAGAATGGGCTGCCCTGGACAATCCGACGAGATGCCCTTGCATCCACAGTTAGTCATTGAACCTTTTGAATGATGGGTGTTGGACTTTATCAACCCAATAAACCCATCATCTAATCAAAAGTGCTAGTTGCAACAGAATATGTGACGAAATGGGTGGAGGCAGAAGCATTACCACGGGCAACGAAGGACTCAGTAATCCACTTTCTTTTCCAAATTTTCGTGTGGTATGGCTTGCCAAGAGAAATAATCATTGATGGAGGACCACAATTTTTAGGCCACAAGATGGCTACTACATTAAAAAATCATCATATTATGCACAGAATCACATCTCCATACCACTCACAGGAAAACGGCCAGGTAGAAAGTACCAATAAAGTAATCAAGGCTATACTGAGAAAGACAATCGCATCTCATAGATGTGACTAGGCTACCCGATTGTTGGAAGCCCTGTGGGAATATCGCATGACATGGAGAAATACCATAGGATACTCCCCATACCAGTCAGTGTTTAGCAAAGAACCTATCTTCCCAATAGAATTTTAAATTCAAACATTAAGGATAGCTCAAGAAGTAGGTTTGGACCTGAATGAAGCACAGATTAATAGACTACATCAAATTAATGAATTGGATGAAATCTGCCTATCAGCTCTTCAGTACACTGCATTGATTCAACAACAAAGAGCAAAATGGCATGATTCCCTCATCAAGAAGAAGATATTCCATGAAGGGGATTGGGCACTTCTGAACGATTCTAGGTTCTAGGAGTTCTTGGGCAAACTCCAGACCAGATGGTTAGGTCCCTACAAGATAAAGGAGGTGCACAATAACGACACCCTTACATTAACCACCATCGATGGGTCCGGTTACTCTTTTAAAGCAAATGGGTATAGAGTGAGCCTCTACCATAAACGGCTTACAAGGGAGTCCTTTTGCTAGCACATACGTGAATATCCCACAATACAAATTCCTGCTAAGGAGGGTAACCCTCCCATAACACCAGTCCAGTGAAGAATTTATTCTTTTTTTAAACCTGTACATAAATTTATCTTTCTATTTTTTTCTATTTGATTGGATTTTCTTGGATAATAGATTGTATATTAGGTTTTTTATTTTTCCTTTGTTGTTCCCTCTAGGGAACAACTACTATTCCCTACAGGGAACAACAATTTTCATGTGTATTTTGATTTTTTGTTCCTTACAGGGAACATCTGCTATTCCCTACTAGGAACAACTGCTGTTCCCTACCAGGAAAAACAATTTTTGCTTATATTTCGCTTTGTTGTTCCCTCTAAGGAACAACTGTTGTTCCCTACAGGGAAGAGCAATTTTCGTGTAAATTTTGCTGCGCTGTTCCCTCTAAGGAACATCCACTGTTCCCTCTAAGAAACAACAATTTTGGTGTGCAATTTTTCTTCTTGTTGTTCCGTACAATGAACAACCGCTGTTCCCTCTAAGGAACAACTATTGTTCCCTCTAAGGAACAACAGTTTCAGCGTGCAATTTTTCTTCTTGCTGTTCCCTACAAGGAACAACTGTTGTTCCCTCTAAGGAACAACAATTTTTGCGTGCATTTTCTTTGTTGTTTCTTGTAGCGAACAACTGTTGTTCCCTACAAGGAACAACAATTTTTTAGCGTGTATTTCCCTTTCCGTTCCTTACAGCGAACAATAATTTTTGTGTGCATTATCTTTGCTGTTCCTTATAGGGAACAACTGCTGTTCCCTATAAGGAACATCACTTTTGTGTATATATCTTTTTTCTGTTCCCTACAGGGAACAACTGCTATTCCCTACAAGGAGCAACATCGTCTGTGTGTATTTTTCATTTGTTGTTCCTTACAGGGAACAACTGTTGTTCCCTCTAAGGAACAACACCTTTTTTGCATGTCTTTCCTTGCTGTTCCCTATAAGAAACAACACCTTTTGTGTGGAGTTTTATTTTGTTGTTTCATAGCACTTTGTGAGTATTTTTTTTGGAGAACACCCTTTCTTCCCTTTGCATGATCATCCCTGCTCACTCTTTATAACCCTCTTAATGGCATGAAAGGTACAGTACATATTTAAGGACAACAAATATGGATTCTAGTGGAATAGGAAAATACCTTGAATACTATCATCTTTAACAGGATTGCTTTGTGATGATCGAAAAAGGAAAGGACACAGTTATCTATATCACTTCACTGTTCTCACTTTCACTATAATCCAAACTGATTGATTATCTATACCATGCTGGTTCACCCTTTCCTATGTAATCCTCTCTGTGTATTATCAATAAGATTATGGGTATATCTTTTTATATTGATATGTCAAACTTCTTCTGCCATCCCTACTCTTAAGGAGTGATGAGCCACCCTCTATGTATAAAATGTTCCAATATATTATCTATATCATACTATTATATATATATATATATATAATATATATATATATAATATATATATATATATATATATATATATATATATATATATATACTACAAGTTTATGATGTTTTCCCACAGATAGAGGATAGGGGGTCTCATCATGAGCCAACCTACCATGACCATAAGGAAACAACGAAGTGGCATTCCCACTATGGCCACCACATGAGGGATATGATCCAATGGATTCATAAACAAACAAAGTCCTTGGAAACAGGAGGTCTCATCACGAGCCAACCTGACCATTTTCGCTACTTCCCACTGAATGGCAATGTGTTCACCTGGTTACCAAGCTAGCATAATGGTCTCTATTATGGACTTCATAAGACACCTCCCCAAATTATACATAGAGGACCATGGTTCCAATGGTTAGAAAGCAACTCTGTCGAGGCTATGGACGCCTGCAGGCAACAGAAGCTTTGCTGATGGTATTGAAGCTTTATTTTACATCAATAATTATTGTAATACCCTATTCTTATGATTATTTTTTTACGGAGCGACTATGTCCCTAAATTCCCTTGAACGTTTATGCATGAGTAATTTTGTACAAAATCAATCACAACAGTTTTACATGGAATAAGGCAGTAAAGTATTATTTCTAGCACATACTGTCCCTCTTTCCTTATCATATCACATCACAACAGCCTATCACTTATTGATAATTCTCAGGTACAAGCCTTGATTTCACCACTCCAATATTCGTTATGATCCTTGCATTAATAAGCGTACCTTGCCAATACATCACCCCTGTACTTCGCCGCCAGCACTTTACCCTTTCATTCATTTAGTCATAGGTGACCTATCATTTCGAAAGGGGGTAGGGACCTCCAACGTACTTATGCATATGCTATCAGTTTTTCATTGGGTTTTGCAGAATGATACGACATTCTATGATCATAGAGCATGTGGTAGGATGATAACCCTCAATAACGGTATGTATATTTATAAAGTATCATCCGATATAACCATTATAACAATTTGTTGTTCTATCACTCGGCTTTGTTTGTTGCTGTGCTATCTCTATCACACTCATTGTTTGTAGAATTAAGGTAGTATGGGAGGAAGAACAGTGTGCAGATAACTACTAATACTGGCTATTTCTGATGTAGCTAGAGAAATTTTAGCTCGACCTCGGTGGATAGCATACTTTACGTGATTTCAGTCATCCAACGAGGAAATTGCCATTGAATTCCTACGAAATCTACAGAATGGGAAATCCATGGTAAGGGGTAAGCAAATCACAGTATTAGACACTGTGACAGCAGAAGTATCCAAGTTGCCAGCTGAAGGACCCATATGGGCTAACAAACAATTGAAATTGCATGATGCGATCGAAACCTTTAAGGACAAAGGACAAGAGCTGATCATCAAAGGCAAAGGCGTTCGTCCATCATCTCTTGGAGAACCATGGGGAGAACTAGCAAGAATCCTCCAGAACTACATCACATGTGACGGGTGCAAAGACGTGGTAAGGCTGTGTCAAATCAAAATCTTAGCAATTCTGAAACAAAAGTGATCTGTAAATTTACCTGCATTATTGAATTTTTTACTGCATGACACCGCCGAGAGGATAAGACGATCCCATCACATATAAACTATAGTAAGCCACTACTGTCTAATTAGGCTGATAGTTAGCCATAACCTCGTCCAGTAACAATCAAGCTAGGAGGAACTAATATCTGCTATCGAAGGAGGTTTAGCTATGCCTGTGCCTAACCCTGTTCCGAAAAGGAAAAGGACTACCCTTGCAAGAAACATACCCCAAAAGCGCAGACAGTCCACAAGGCTGAGGACAAAATTAGGAATGACTGAAAACCCCCAAGACAGTATCAGTCAACCTATAGAATTGTCTAGCCCAGGAAGTGAACAACACTTGCAGCTAGAAGGTCAGGATAACCCTGAATCAGATCATGAGGAAGAAACAGGGCATTCTAGAGATGAGCAAAGAAATGAATTAGGACTCCCCTCAACACCAAATACAAGTCCCCCAGGTGATTTATTGCACGATATCGAATTGGCCCAGATCCTAGCCAATATGAATGATTTCATACATCTTGAAAGCCCGCTTAATTTTAATTTGGGAGCAACCCAATCTCTAGAGAACTTTGGCCACGACAAAATTCTATCAGAAAATGTAAGCTATGAAGCAGAAACAGGCACAGAGGCCATTGAAGAAGAGGTGGACCAGCCTAGTGACACACTTCCAGGGGAACCTAGCCAGGTAGGCCTAAACACAGAGAATATAGGCCAAATAGGAGTAGAAATAAACCAGGAAAATGATTACCAATATGGGGACACGGTTCTTTTAAAACAGAGCCAGGATGAGCAACTGGGCTCATTAGAAGCAGAAACTATTAAAAGAACAGTTGCTCCTCCGAAAAAGTACAGAGCCAAATTGAAAAAGCTTAGAAAGGAACAACAGAGGCTTCACAAAACTGTAAAAAGGCTTAGAAGAAAGATAAAATAAATATTAGTGGGCAAGGTTCTAGACAAAACCCCAGAGACAGTAAACGCGGTAGTTCAAACTGAATTATATGAAAGCAGGGCTACAGGGATTCAAACTGAGCCCATAATCACTCAACCTGTTAAGGAACAACATGCAATTCTTGCAGAAGTAGCTACCCAGGCAGAGGCTATACCCTCTTATAACATAGCTACTCAGATGCAGGTCGTACCCTCCTATAGCATGGCTACCCAGATGGAGGATTGGACCTCCCATAATAAAGAAACACAGACAGTAGGCATCCCTTCTCATAGCAGAAGTACTCAGGCAACCATTCAAGCCAAAGATGTCATGCCATGCAATGACCCCATTATATTGAATCTTCAAGAAGAATTAGCACAGGCTCGACTCGCCTTAGAACGACTTGAACAAGAAACTGTTTCCCAACAAAAATGCCAAGAATTGCAGAGGTAGCTTCGGGACATGAATACATCAGAGAGCAAGACCTTCGACAGATACCGAAAAGCAAAAGAGAAAATTGAGAAAATTAAGCTCAGATTAGAGAAGGTCATGAGTCAAATAGACACTATCTGCTCATTATATATTGATGTCTTGGCATGTAGATCCCCTGCCAATAATCATGCCTTATTTTTGTTAGAACGATACTTTTTGTTAAAAATTAAAGCCGTGAAAGCTGGAAAACCAATCAAATTAAAAACAATTGGGGATTTTATAAATTGTTGCAAATAACATGGGTAAAAGTTCAAAGGTTTCTTTGTGAATTTTACCTACACAATTTTGTATTAGAGGAAGAAGTGGAAAAGAACCCCAACCCTTTTGTGGGAGATGTTCAATTCCAAGCCTTTATCTCGTTTGCAGTCAATCAATTGAAATGGTTCAAGGCTCATAACGCATTTAAAAGACAAGAGCATGGACTGGATCTTTGGGTAAGAAGTGAACCCAAGCACCCTTTGCAACTGCTTACCAATCACAAGAGTTTGATGACAAGGGAAGGGGTGATTGAAATTTTAGGGCCTATTCAGAAAGAGATTGTACAGAAGGGAGTAGAATACTTCCTCTCCATCTAGGAAAGCTCTTTGGATGCAGCCAAGCTTAGGTGGACAGTCTCCATTAGTAGTGTACACGATAGAGAGCCATTTAATTACATAAATTTCAAACTAGTTGCAGACCGTTTTGTCACATATAGCAATCTCATGTTAAGAGAAGGTCCTTATTGGTTAGGATGTCGATTCCGTAGCCCCATCATTTGGTATCTTGCTGAAGGTTATCGGGCCATATATGAATTGCCTGAAGGATAGACAGGGTCCATCTTCGATCTATTGACCAAAAATCATGGCTTTAGACCACTTTATGATGTTCCTTCTCCAGCCTACTCCTTAACTGCTTTGCGGACAAATTACTTTCTTTTCATGAGGCCATGAAACAGGGTAAATAGGGGAGTATGTTGAGTCATGAAATGGGTATGTGTTTCTATTAATCTCATCATCCTTTTTCTTTATTCTTATCTTTTCTATATCTTAATGTGTTAGTATTGAGGAATTGTGCTAAGAAATGAAGGAATTATGTTCAGTTACGATTTAGCTAACTTTTACCCTTATTTATGCAGGAAAACAACAAAAGGGACAATTTCTATTCCCTAACGAAGGAACAAAAAAAACCAAAAAGCAAAGGAAGGAACGCGGCGGTTGCGGACAAGGCTAAAGGAAAATTAGAAGGATCAGCGGGAGAAAGGAAAGGATGTCTGAAGTTAGAAATCGGTTGCGAATCCCTCAAGATCGAGAGATCTTGATGGATCACATTTACCATTTATCTTTTACCCTTCTTGATTATAAAAGGAGATGATTGTAAGAAGAAGGGGAGGAATCTCTGTTATTATTGGAATTGTAATTTTAATTACATATTCTCGCTGTTGAGAGAACATGGTTATATTGTAATGTTACTTACATTCGATGATTAATACATAATTGAAGTTATTGTTCCCTTGCGTTATCTGAAGTAACTTATCAGTGTTCGCTAGCGGCTAACGGCCCGACCTCTGGTGGATTTAACTGCTTTCTTTCTGTCATACATTTCTGATTCTCGCAAGTGTGATGGTTTGATAGTTTTCTTACTTTATGTGGTTTTATCTCCTTCGTTGTTTATTGTTTTCTTGTGTTGACAAAATATCTTTGCTTTATACGATTTACAACACTGTCGTTTGTTTCCATTTACCTTCATTGCAGATTGAATTACTTTCGAATTGATTTAATCAATTGTAAAGGGTTTAATTTTCACTATTGGACTCTTAGATTGATATCATTTCTATTTGGATTATTTAATGAAGATTGAGTTTGACTTAGATTAAATCAGCAAGAAGAGATGAGTTATCACTACTGTACTCTCAACTCATGCTGCTGTTACTTGAATTGCTGTAAGATTTGATTTCGTTATAGGATTGAGTTTTCTTTAATTGCAATTGGAATTTATTAGATGCATCCGTTTACTCTTGTATTAAAAGATCTATACTATGATTTAGGAAACATTACTCTATGAATTAATAACAACCACATACTGTGTACACTCTTGAAATAAGAGGACTTGCCCACGTTTATAATTAATGTGGGGTAATTAGGAGTTTTAAAAGGCACCTTTTATCAGTCAACACACTTGAGTCAATCAACCATGCCTCGTGATCTACATGTGTACTTGAAGAAGCAAAATACACATCCCCACCTTCATCTAAGGTGGTTTTCGCCTCTGCAGAAGGAGCATCATCAGATCCCTTTCCTTTATTAGGAGCTTTAGACTTAGAGTCCCTTTTCTAGTGCCCTTCCTTTCTGCATTTCCAGCACACCACCTTTACAGGTTTTCCTGGAGATTTAGATCTCCCTCTAGATTTAAACCTCCCACTCGATGACTTATTTTTGTTTCTGTTCTGGGATCGTCCTCATACAGACAAGGCATCACCATTTTGGCTCTCCATATTTTTTTGTCTCATTTCCTCCATTAGCAAGGATGAGACTATTTCATCAAACTGCAAGGCAGTTGCATTGCTACCTATTGCAATAACCAGAATATCCCACGAATCTGGTAGAGAACACAACAAACTAATGCACTTATCTTCATATGAAATTTTAATATCAACAGATAATAACCGACTTACCACAGTATTAAATGCATTCAGATGCTCTGTTACCGAGTCTCCATATTTCATCCTTAGGTTATACAACTTTTTTTGTAGGAACAGTTTATTCACCAAAGACTTAGATTGGTACAAAGTCCCTAACTTTTCCCACAAAGCCTTCGCCATTGCTTCCCCTGATACATTCAACAATACTGAATCTGAGACACACAATCGTATTGTGCTCTTTGCCTTTTTATCCAACTTCTTCCATTATTCATTGGACACTCCCGTTGTTTTAGTACCTGGATCTACTGCGATCCACTGATCTTTATCCACCAACAGATCCTCCATCTTGAGTTTCCATAACTCAAAACTCTAGCCATTAAATTTCTCGATCTCTATCTTTCCACTGCTTGCCATCTTTTTTCACCACCAGAATCGATCTCGCAGATCTCCCATTGAATAGGGTCTACCACAGGCCTGAACAAAACCCCTCATCAAAAAAGGCATCCCCTTGAAGCCAAAACAAATCTGATACCAAATGTAGGTTTTAACCCCGTACAGAAATTACCTGCATACAAATTCTAAAATAGAGAAAATAAACAATGCAAGAGCATAACACATAAAACACATATACATAGAGATTTTCCCCTAGATCCCAATTATGTTCCTTTCAATGTTACAATACATATTTATACATGCCGAACCATCCAATATCATGGATCGAAAACCATTGCGTCCAAAACCATGTGCGAACAATATTGCACAAAACCATAGGTAGGCCTGCCCAACTTAATATAGGGTCCAAAACCAAAATTTTCTGGGGCGCTGCCTCAGACCCCATAGAGTGGGGTTACCTCCACGCCATAGACTGGGGATACCTCCACCCCTCAAACCCCCTATGACTCCCCTTGCTACGCAATCGACGCAACGAAGGGGGGGCTCCGCCCCTTCTAACCCCCCAGTTAACAATGTGGGTGCAACGAAGGGGGGGCTCCGCCCCTTCTAACCCCCCAGTTAACAATGTGGGCTAGTCGTGGAAAGAATATAACACAACCCAACAAGGAAATCACCATATCACCATTTTAACTTAATTTCAGAGCCAAATTTAATGACTCAACTTGAAGAATATTTTTCAACTAGTGAGTAACACTAATACAATTAAAATTTTCTATTTTAGCGATTTAAAGGTTGAAGTTAATGTAAATGAAAGTGTAGTAGCAATCACAGTTCACTGTGTCCCCCCAAATGTGTCAATAGTTTGTGAATAACATAAACTTACTGGAAAAAAATTAGTGTGTAGAATTACTAATTAAATAGTATATAATTTGAATCAATTAGTTTGGCCAAGAAATGAAGTCTGGACATGCATTTTAGTGAAGCAAGGAAATTTTGTTCTGCTTTATAAGTAACATTAGTACAATTAATTTTTTCTAATATAGTGATTTGAAGGTAGAAGTTGATGTAAATGAAAGTGCTACAGGAGTTCACAGTAGCCCCCCAAAAGAGTCAACAATTTGTGAAAAATATAAACTTACTGGAAGAAAATTAGTGCGTAAAGTTACTAACTAAATAATATACAATTTGAATCAATCAGATTGGCCAAGAAGCCTGGGCTTGCATTTTTGTGAACCAAGATAATTTTGTCCTGCTTCATAAATATGTACACCCAACCTTCATTTCAAGGCCAAACCAAATGCTTCAACTTGGAGAGTATTTGTTTACTCACTATTAACATTAATACAATTAAAAATGTCTAATTTAGTGATATGAAGGTCGAAATTATTGTAAATGAAAGTGTTGCAACAATCACAGTTCATGGTGTCCCTCTAAAAGTGTCAACTGTTTCTAAACAACATAAACTTACTGGAAGGAAATTAGTGTATAAAATTATTAATTAAATACTTTAAATTTCAATCAATTATATTGGCCAAGAAATGACCCATAGGGGTGCATTATAGTGAAGCAAGACAAAATTATCTTGGTTCATAAAAATGCACTCCTAACCTTCATTTCAAGGAAAAGTTGAATCATTCAACTTGGAGAGTATTTTTTTACTCATAAGTAACATTAATGTAATTAAAATTTTCTAATTTAGTGATATGAAGGTCAAAGTTAATGTAAATGAAAGTGCTATAACAATCACAGTTCACAGTGTCCCCATAAAAGTGTTAACAATTTGTGAATAACAAAAAATTAAGGGAGCTTTATCTCAAAACAACAACAGCTCATGGCGACTGTTAGGGTTTAGGTTGTGAGCTAGGGTTCAGTCTGGGCAGCGACTGTCACAGGCCTGGAGAACCACAGATCTAGACGGGCAGCACTGTTTCGAAAGGGGCGTTTGCTGTCGGACTGGATGGGCATAGAGGGGTCCAGTGGGACCCCTACTTTCAAACAGGTCATCCTGCAGAAACGACCTCAGAACATGAAGGAAGGAGTCAGAATAGAGGGTCAGAATAGTTCACTGTTGAACAGCAGAAACAAAAAGGAGAAGACACCAATGATGTCTGACAAGACTATCTTCTCTGCAGAAGTCAGGATATCAGAGGAACAGGATAAGGGCAGCAATCAAGAGGAAACCGAGGAGAAGTCTCAGCCCTCGGGAAAGAAGGAAGCGGAATCACAAACAGACAAAGAACAAAAAGACAGTAGTAAGAAGCAGTTGGAAAAGGAGGGGGAAACCAACGCAACCCCCAATAAGCATCAGGCCACCAGCAGTGCCTGTAAGCCAAAGAAAACTGATAGTTTACGGGTGACAATCTCTGACCCGGAAATCCAAACCTATAGGGAGCACATGGTTGAACATGCCATCATCTACAGATTCATGGGAATCTGGCCTACGGAGAGGACTCTCTGCCAATGGATAAGGCAGATGTGGAAACCTAAAGGAGATGTGCAGTTACATCTAGGAGCAAGAGGTTTTTTCACTGTCGTATTCACTAGCATTGAAGACAAAGACAAAGTTTTCGAGGGCGGCCCGTATTTTCTAGCCTCAGCAGGTTTAGACATGAGACCCTGGCAGCCGAACTTTGTCCCAGAAAAAGAATCTTTCACTCGCGTCCCAGTATGGATAAGACTCTTTTCTCTCCCGATCGACTACTGGGGGTTGAATGCCTTGAAGCAAATAGGGGACAAGCTTGGAAAGTTTGTCAAAGCTTCGGAAGCTACCCTGCAGAAAAGATACACGTCCTGTGCAAGAATCTGTGTCGAAATGGATGTATCCGGAGCACTTCATGAAGGAGTATGGCTGGAGTACAGGGACGAGGAATACTTTCAAGCGTTAGATTATGAGCAAATACCCTTCAGATGTCGGAAGTGTCATGAGCATGGACATCTGATGAGGGACTGTCCTCTGAACCAGAAGGAAGTAGAAGAAGACAAAACCCAAAACAACAAGGACAAAAACAACTTTATCAAACCAAAGTACAGGCAAAGGGCCTACAGAAGAAGGAATGTCAAAGGAGACACAAGGAAAAACCTCTTCAACAATCCCTTTGAATATCTGGACCTGGAGACTGACTCAGAGGAAAAAAAGAGCCCTACTGATAAAGAAACAGAGCAAGTAGGACAGGAATACCCCCAAGCGGAAGGCAAAGAAACTGGGAATCCTAGCGATGAAGTCCAAATGCAAGACAGAACAGAGGAGTCGGACTACGAAACAAAGATGTTAACCAGTGAAGCGGGGAGTGAAGATCAGGAGCTAGATGAAACACTAGCTATGGCAGGTTTAGACCTATCAGTTCTTGTGGACAAATGGAGAGCCAACGGGATTGAAACAGTGCCAGAGGAAGAGATAAGAACGGTCAAGGACCTCTTCATAGCACGGCAAAAAGACATCATGGAAAAACATAAGCACAAACTAGGTGTCATGAAAGGAGGCAACCTTCAACACAGATCGGCTCTAGGCAAAATCTCTGGCTCAGTACACAAACGCCGTAGAGGACGCAAATCAAATGGAGAACAATTGCAGGAGTTGGGGGAGATCTTGATCAATGCAGGTCAGATCAAGCAGTTAAGTGAGTACCCGTCCTTCCAAAAATCTAGTTAATTATGAAGATTGTATCTTGGAACACAAGAGGGATGAATAGTCAAAATAAACAAAGACTACTAAAGAGACAGATGGAAAAAAATAATCCAAATATGCTGTTTTTACAAGAGACAAAGTGCAACAAAGATCTCATTGAAAAACTATGAATCAAATTAGGAAGGAAATTTGAAGTACTAGAGATAGAAAGCAAAGGGCATGAAGGAGGTTTAGCAACCTTCTGGGACACCAGGAGATATCAGCTAGTTGCAGCTGAAGCAAGCAAGAACTACCTGGCCATGGAGATGCTTCTTACATGTAACTCTTCCTCTTTCCTCTGTATCAATATCTACAGTCCTCAGAGGCTAGATGATAAACTTGTTTTCCTAGAATCCTTGAATAAACTTATGGAAAGACACCCAAAAGCAAACTTTATCTTGGGAGGGGATTTCAATATGATTACCTCCCTCATGGAGAAAAAAGGAGGGCTCCGGAAGCTAAATAGGGATGGGGAACAATTTAAAGACTTTATTGACAATGCAAGATTAGTAGACGTGTACCCCAAACAAGGTAATTTCACCTGGAACAACAGACGGGGTGGTGAAAATCTGATCTCCTCAAGACTGGACCGCTTTCTGGTCTCGGAGAACTTATTATTAGATGGAAAAAATGTGGAGTCAAGCATTCTTACCAGTGGAGGATTGGACCATTGGCTGATCTCTCTCATTGTCGAGGTTCCTGGAACCCCCAGGAACAAACCCTTCCGTTTCGAGAAGTTCTGGGTCGAACACCCCAATTTCCTCACCATGGTGGGAAAATGGTGGGCTGAACCCTTAGCTGAAGAAGGGTCCAAAATGTTTAATTTGCAAAAACGACTAAAAAACATCAAATTGAAATTAAAAGACTGGAACAAAACAGTTTTTGGGAATATATTTCAGGAAAAAGCAACCATAGAGCAAAAATTGGAACAAATTCATAAGGCTGGGATGGCAGGCAGAAGAGATGAGGACTCATGTGCACAAGAGAAAGAGCTAACTCAACAGTGGCACACCAGATGCAAGCAGGAAGAGACATTATGGAAACAGAAATCTCGAGTGCTGTGGCTAAAGGAAGGAGAGCAAAATACTAAATTTTTTCACAGGTCGGCAATAGATTACAGAAATGTCAACAAAATCCTAGAACTGAAGAACAGTGAAGGAGAAATCCTCAGAAATCATAAGGATATCTCAGATCTACTTTCAAATCACTTCAGCAACATAGCGCGAGAACTGGAGGTCAATAGGGAGGCGACCATTCAAGAAATAACCAATGCCATTCCCAATTTAATCACAGGGGAGCAGAATTGGTCCCTAAGGAAAAAGATCACTATGGAAGAGGTGGAGGAAGCAGTCAGGAGTATGCCTAATGACAAAGCGCCGGGACCAGATGGATTCACCATCAATTTCTACAAAGTCTGCTGGAAAATTGTCAAGAACGATATTTCGGAAATCGTGGAGGATTCAAGAAGATCTAAAACTATCCTTAAATCACTAAATTCAACTTTTATTACTCTAGTTCCCAAAGTAGAGGAGGCCAACACTCCGGAAAAGTTCCGACCAATAGCCCTCTGCAACGTTATATACAAGATCATATCTAAAGTTATCGCCAACAGGCTGAAGATGATCCTCCCGGGCATCATTTCGCAGGAACAGTCCGGCTATGTGGAAGGCAAGCAGATTTTGGACAACATTTTGTTAGCCCAGGAGATGATACATTCTCTCCACTCAAGGAAAGTAGCTAGAATGCTAATGCAGTTGGACCTATCCAAAGCGTATGATAAGGTAAGTTGGACTTACCTGGAAGCTATTTTAAATGCTTTTGGCTTCAGCCAGTCGTGGATCAAATGGGTATTAGAACTTATTAAATCCACGAGATATTCTATTCTAGTGAATGGTACTCCCTCCACGCCCTTCAGCCCTTCAAGAGGCATAAGACAAGGGGATCCTCTTTCCCCTTTTTTGTTTGTCATTCTTATGGAAGGCCTAAGCAGATTAATTGCCAAAAGAAAAGAAGATGGCCAAATCAAGGGTTTACAGCCTATCAGGTCCTGCCCTGCCACCACTCATCAACAATTCGTGGATGACACCATGATACATGGCACCCCCACAGTGAAAGAAGCCACCGCGTACAGAGATATTCTCCATCTCTTTAGCAGAGCCTCGAGTATGGAGATTAACTTCTCCAAATCCACCATCTTTTTTTCCAACACCCATCAAGCTGTTCAATCTCATCTTTCCAGATTGCTGGGGTTCAAAATCGGTTCCTTACCCTCCAGATATCTAGGTGCCCCCCTCACCCTCAAACCTTGGCAAAAGGCTCATTGGGAGAAAATCCTGGCCAATATGGAAAGGAGATGCAAACACTGGACCAATAGAGCTCTGAATTTTGCTGGTAGACTAGTTCTCACAAAAGCAATCCTCCAAGCCATTCCCCAATACATGCTCTCGATCCTTCCCGCTCCTAAGGGCGTCCTAGATCAAATAAGAAGTATTCAGCGCTCCTTCCTTTGGAGTGGAAACAGTGAGAAGAAGGAATGGTCACTGGTGGCCTGGAAAAAACTCTGCAGACCAAAGAACAGGGGAGGCCTGAATCTGGTTGATCCCTCTGTTGCCAACAGAGTCTGCGGAGCCAAAATCTGGTGGAAGTGGATTTCAAACACTACCCTCCCCTGGGCCAATCATTGGAAGGAAAAATACAGACCGACCGGGTGCAATCTGGATCTCATAAGAATGCAGGAATCCCCCAACAGATCCCCTATATGGAATCACGCTCAAGCTAACAGAAGCATTATCCAGGATCATAGCTTCTGGGAAATTCGAAATGGGACACAAGCTCTCTTCTGGGAGGATGCCTGACAGCAGTCCCCGAAATTAGAATCCCCTACCCTCCAACCCTTAAAGCTAGCATACCAAACAGAGGGCCATAGCAGAGTCAACCACTACTGGAACTCTTCCAGTGAAGACCCGGAATGGAGAGAATGGAAAGTTTTCAACCCAGACCAGAATGAAATGCCTCAAGATGCTATCCATAACCTAAACCAACAAATTCGTAAAAGAAAGATCAGAATAGCTGTTGAAAATGACAAGCTCAGGTGGGGACCAAAAGGTAACGGGGAATTCTCGCTTAAAGAAGCAAGAAGCATAATCAAATGAGAAGAACAGCCCGAAACCGTTCCTTGGGCTGACAAAGTTTGGGATAACTTTCAATGGCCGAAAATAAGAACCTTTTTGTGGCTTCTTATGCAAAAGAGGACTCTCACTTGGGAGAACCTGCGGAGAAAAGGTTTTCAGGGACCTTCGAAATGCCACATGTGCTTGCAGGAGGAGGAAACGATGAATCACCTTTTCAACTCCTATGAATGGGCATCCTAGTTATTGCTGTGGATGGAAGCAATAATGGAAGACACAGATCGGAACAGGGATTCCATTCAGGATTCGATAACCAATTGGAGGAAAAACTTCTCTAGCATGAACAGCATGAACAGCATTTGGAAATGCACCCCAGGGTTCATTACTTGGACAATATGGAAAGAAAGGAATAGACGAGTCTTCACTGAAGAGAACCGCAGTATTGAATGCGCAAAAGAATCCATATTAATCAATATCAAATAGCTGGTTCAGGCAAAATGCAAAGTTGATCCAAATGATAAACCAATGGGAAAGGACTTACGCATCTTAAAGAAATTTCAACTGGAAGCCTTCAGCAGTTGGCCCTCAGGAGGAAACAGAGCCATCACCTCCTCTCAACTTCACAGCTGGCAACTCCCACCTGAAGCTTGCCTCAAATTGAACTTTGATGGAGCTTCGAGGGGTAACCCAGGTATTGCAGGAATCGGAGGAGTCATACGTAATCACAGAGGAGACATAATCCACATTTATTGCAGGTTGTTGGGGGAATGTACGAACAATGAAGCAGAATTCGCAGCGATGGAGCAAGGTCTAAAGATTCTGAGGTCCTTCAGACAGGGTAATTTCATAGTGGAGGGGGATTCTTCTTTGGCAATCTCTGCGACTAAGCGCCTTCAAGCAGGTACTCAAACCAGTAAAGTCACCAAACATTGGAGACTGGCGAAGGCTACCGAGAATATAGCAGAATTGATAGCTGATCTGAGAGGCATTGTCTTCCAATCTATCAGAAGAAAGGCAAATGGCCTGGCCGATTTCCTGGCAAACCATGGGGCTGACACACCGCACCTCATCACGAACAGTTGTTGGCAGGATGTAGATTGCCCCACCCTCAAAGTGAAATGCGCACAGCTGGCGGAAAAGGACAACATCCACGTCGACTCATCCTAGGGGGTGACGGCCCCAGCACCAGGCACCGGAATGAGAATATCATCGGCATCAGCAATAATCATGACCACAGTGATGGAGTGATAGGACATCCAGAACAGGGAACGTCCTGGCGGCGGCATGCCAGCATAGGAATCGATCATCACGGTTCAACTTATCGAACCAACTGCAGCGGCATTGGCCAATCAGCTACCTCTGGCAGGAATTTGCATGGCAAGGTACCCAGAGCATTTATGTCAAAACATAAAGAAGCAGAGGGACTTGAAGCTCGGAACAGGAGAAATCAGCAGGCTGATACACAGAGCACCCTCGCTACTTCCAATCACCGTTATAATCTTTCAACCGTACAAAATACTTGGCATCAAGGCCATCAAGTCATAAGCAGCCACTTCCTCTATGATTCTGCCTGCAACGGCCTCATCTGTGCGAACCAAATTCCCATTTATGGCAGCGGTACCCGAAGCTTACGCGGGACAACCACCATCCTTAGGCGATTTCATAAACGGAGACGTTATAAAGCAAGACATCGCAACCCTGTTTATCCCACATCTGATAAAGTGAAGGGTGAGAACAATTCTGCCAAAGATAATCGGTGTAGTGGGAGAAGGCATAGCAGGAACATCATGGATGCGGGTGGCAGTCGCTGCGCTACAACGAATCAGGACCTCTATGAAGCAAAGAGAGGGTATGAGACCAGAGCCAGTGCCAAGCACAAGCGCAAGGTGGCGGATCTGGAGGACAAGGTGAAACAGGAAGAGAGAGGGCGCACGGAGGAGGAGGTTGCGGCAGAAGTGGATTGGCTGAAAGATCCAGGCACCCGAGCTAAGAGGGCTACTCAGTTCATGCGCACCAAAGCGGAAAGCTGGCGCACAAAGACGCTGATAGCCAAAACGCTGGAAACCATGGAAAAGGAAAGGCCTAAAATTATCAGTGAAGTGAACTTAACCGACGCTCAGATGGCCAAAATCCTGGACTTCAACAACACTCTGGACAGTCGCATCACCAGGGTCCAGGATGCCATCCATGTCATTGACCGTAAGCTTACTCTTCTAATTAAGCTACTAAAAGACACCATCAACCAGGGCCCCACGGCCCCTCAGACTTCTAATGCTACGGAGCAGGGTGATAATGTATTGAATGCTATGCAAGCCAGGGTGAACACCCATGTTGCACAAATGGGCCTGGACACCATTGGTCTGCTGGGCAAGCATCTCTAATCTCTACCTCTGCTCTTTTTGTCTTCTTCTTTGGTCTTCGGCTCCTTATGGCCTTTTCTGGGTTTATCAATGTCAATGTCTCGGTCTACTATGTATCGACCCTCGTAATGTCTGCGAATAAGGTCTGCCATTGCCGCCCTGCGTGGTGTGCCTCAGGCATTTTAGTCTTGTTGGTTCGTCTGTCCTAGTCGTCCATATGCTTCAGCAGAAATTTTGTACACTATTTTGTTATATAATATAACTATCTGATTTACACAAAAAAAAAAAAATTAATGGAATAAAGTTAGTGTGTAAAATTACTAATTAAAAAATATACAATTTGAATCAAATAGATTGGCTAAGAAATGAAGCCAAGGGGTGCATTTTAGTGAAGAAAGACAATTTTGGTTTGCTTCCCAAAAATGCACTCCTAACCTTCATTTCAAGGCCAAATTGGATGATTCAACTTGGACAATATTTTTTTACTCATAAGTAAGATTAATGCAAATTTTTATTTTTTATTTATTTTTAATTTTTATAATTTTATTTTTATTTTAGTGATCTGAAAGTCAAAGTTAATATAAATGAAAGTGCTGCAACAATCACAGTTCAGGGTGTCCCTAAAAAGTGTCAACAATTTGTGAACAATAAAAACTTATTGGAATCAAATTAGTGTGTAAAATTACTAATTAAATAAAATACAATTTGAATGAATCAACTTGGCCAATAAATGAAGCATGGGTGTGTATTTTTGTGAAGCAAGGAAATTTTGACATGCTTCACAAAAATGCACTCTCAACCTTCATTTCAAGACCAAATTGAATAATTAAACTTAGAGAGTATTTTTTTACTCATAAGTAACATTAATGCAATTAAAGTTTTTTATTTAGTGACATGAAGGTTGAAGTTAATGTAAATGAAAGTGTTGCAGCAATCACAATTCATGATGTCCCCCCAAAAGTGTCATTAGTTTGTGAACAAAAAACTCTTACTAGAAGAAAATTAGTGTGTAAAATTACTAATTAAATAGTGTACAATTTGAATCAATCAAATTAGCCAAGAAATGAATTTTGGGCATGCATTTTAGTGAAATAGGGAAATTTTGGTCTGCCTCAGAAAAATGCACTCACAACCTTCATTTCAAGCAAAATTGAATGATTCAACCTGGATAATATTTTTTTACTCATAAGTAACATTAATACAATTAAAGTTTTCTAATTTAGTGATTTGAAGGTCAAAGTTAATGTAAATGAAAGTGATGCAACAATTGCAGTTCATAGTGTTCCTCCAAAAGTGTTAACAATTTGTGAATGAGGCACAAACTTTTTAGAAGCAAATCAGATTGTAAAATTACTAATTAAATAATATACAATTTGAATCAATTAGATTATCGAAGAAATGAAGCCTAGGTGTGCATTTTAGTGAAGCAAGGAAATTTTGGCTTGCTTCACAACAATGCACTCCCAACCTTCATTTCAATGCGAAATAGAATGATTCAACTTGGAGAGTTTTTTTTACTCATAAGTAACATTAATGAAACTAAAGTCTTTTAATTTAGTGATATGAAGGTCAAAGTTAATGTAAATGAAAGTGTTATAACAATCACAGTGCATGATGTCCTCCCAAAAGTTTCAACATTTTGTGAACAACATAAACTTACTGTAAGCAAATTAGTGAGTAAAATTACTAATTAAATAGTACAAAATTTGAATAAATAAGATTGGCCAAGAAATGAATCCTAGAAGTGCATTTTAGTGAAGCAAGAAAATTTTGGCTTGCATCACAAAAATGCATGCCCAACCTTCATTTCAAGGCCAAATTGAATGATTCAACTTGGTGAGAATTTTTTTGCACATAAGTAATATTAATACTATTAAAGTAATCTAATTTTGAGATGTGAAGTTCAAAGTTAATGTAAAATAAGGTTCTGCAACAATGGTAGTTCACAATGTTTCCCCAAAAGTGTCAACAATTTGTGAACAATAAAAACTATTTGGAAGTAAATTAGTGTGTAAAATTACTAATTGAATAATATACAATTTGAATTAATCAGATTGGCCAAGAATGAAGCTTCGATGTGCATTTTAGTGAAGCAAGATAATTTTGGCATGCTTCACAAAAATGCACGCCAAGCCTTCATTTCATTGCCAAATTGAATGATTCATCTTGGAGAGCATTTTTTTACTCATAAGTAACATTAACACAATTATTTTTTTCTAATTTAGTAATTTTAAGGTGGAAGTTAATGCAAATGAAAGTGTAGTGGCAATGTCAATAGTTTGTGAACAACATAAACTTACTGGAAGAAAATTAGAGTGTAAAATTACTAATTAAATATGATACAATTTGAATCAATCAAATTGGCCAAGAAATGAAGCATGAACACACATTTTAGTGAAAAGGAAATTTTGGTCTGCTTCACAAAAATGCATTCCCAACCTTCATTTCAAGGCCAAATTGAATGATTCAACTTAGAGCGTAATTTTTTACTCATTAGTAACATTAGTAACATTAATGCAATTAAACATTTTTAGTTTTTGACATATATATTTTTATTTTTCAAGAATACTCCAAATTGCATGGATTTCTTAGGGTAAAAGGTAGGTTTTGTGTGCCTCAAATAAATGCACACTAGGAATTGTAATTAATTGGTAGTGATATAATGATCATTCCATCCTATAATTCTGCTAAATTATACCTTAGTATTATGGTGTAACAACACCTAATAAGCCTCATTTATTTAATATGACACATTTGGATTAATGATTATTGTTTGTCATCCACAATAATCTCTTTGGATTTTGTAGAGGATTTTTACTTTCCCGATTTACTATATAGTGACCAACATTACATGAAAAAAGTCTGCATAAGTTATGTCCCTTAAAATTTGATAAAGTTCACGCCCTCATTTGATCCATGAAACATTAGTGTTGATGCACATAATGAAAAGTTAGCTCACACAGGATAAATACTAATGTAGGGACTCTAGAAATATTACCACATTGTTTCTGCTTTAAGAATACGTAAGTTTATAGAAACAATGTATTCATTTTGTAGGTTTGTAGGAAGGATGAACTTAAGGGGTTGGTTGAAAAATGTGCCAGAAGTCCAATTGAAAAAAAGTTGGGATTATAGAATCAACACATTCAATCTTGGGATGACGTACTTGCATATACTCAAACGTTAAAGTTCCATGAGTGTATATCTTAATCTTAAGCATAGTGAATTGCAACTGCATACATTTGACATTTATTTAAGTTATTTAAAGTCGATACATCTCTCACACTTGATTGACTCATGTGCACTTTATTGACTTATTTAAAGGAACTGATCACCCATGAATTCACTTCTAAGATACATTTTCCCGTTTTCCATTGCATCTATTTTAAGCACATTTGAATGGATAACAAACCTTACATTTTTGGAACAAAATTTTCAATTTATGGAAATGATTATTTTTTCTACTTGAATGCATGATTCCGTAATAATATTTGCAAAGGATAGTGTAGTCTTGGATCACCAAACGATTTCTAAAGTTGAATACATAACTGACACGCTTCATTCATTCAGAACATTGTAACATCGTTTAAACTTTGCTCATGGTCTTTGCTAGGGTTCGACTTTGATGTAAATTGATAAAACTACTATTAATATTCATGGTGATACTTTAAACTTATAGTACTAGTAAATGCTAAGCACACCCTGACAAAGGAGTGGGTATATAGAGTCTAGAATACTTAATCATATAAACTCTTTAAACATATTTTGAAATAGCAAAGTCAAAATTTGTTGATTTTCATTATTGGTTAAAATTCTACTGATTTTTAAATAACAAAGTCAAAATTCTACCTATTTTTCATCACTGTTGGAAGGTGTTGAGAAGTATGTAAATTTACCATCATCTTTCAAGTTTCTACCTCAATTTCTTATACCCATGTATAATCACAATATGTATTGCATCTAATTTTTATAAGTTGTTAAGAGATTGTACAAATGAAACATAGATAGGGAAACAATTTTAGGTTCACTAGCGGATTTCAAAATTCAACCTCAAAAACTTTGACAACTAACACTTAGTTATCTTGTGAATTTCAAAACTGAAATTTAATGCTTGAGAATAGGTGCTTACTAGTAATATTACAATTCAAAAGGTTCATAAACACATCAATACGTTATCATTTATAGGTCCCATCATCCACATATATATATATATATATATATATATATATATTATATATATATATGGATGATGGGACCTATTAAAATGATAACGTATTGATGTGTTTATGAACCTTTGATTCTTATGAAAGTTTGTAACACAATCCTCATCTATACTAGTTACAAAATAAGTCTAACAACTTTTAATATTGTTGGAAAAAAAATAAAAATAATTTCAGAAACTTCTAAACCCATTCTCATCCTAGCATCTTGGGAGTTAGTTATAATTAACTACCATCTCCTTAGAAATCAAGAAATTAAGGGGGAGTGGTGTTACAATTGCATCATATATACTCATTGTTTTTTACTTTTTGGCATGCAAATCAGTCTTTTAGAGACAAATTGTTATGTTGTCATACAAATTTACTTCATTCAGAAGATGAGAAATCAATCTTTGGTGAAATTGTAAATTTTAGGTTTGATAATTATAGGTAATTTATAAGCTATAAATGTATTCAAAGTTTCACTTCTAATTGATTATTTTTTAGGTCCCATATTTGTCATATTTAATACATCTTTTTGTCTCCATGATGCCTTATTTTACCCCCTTGTTTTACCAATTTGTGACCCCTTTACCACACAAGTCCTCACATTTTTGATGCAACAATGAAGAATTGGTTCCAATGTTATTTTAATCAAAATTTATTAGTTTATTTATGATTTTCAAAGTTTATGAATCACTAAGATGAGTTATGTAGTTCTTGCACCCCTGCACCTATTTAGGGTTTGACATATTAACACACTTTTGGGAGAAAACTAGGAGATGGTTTGTGTTCACAATGAAGTTTTCATGCTTCCATATGAGTCAAAACACATCCAGGTCATACATATGGATTCCTAGAAGCTAATTAATCCTTCAACCCAAATTCACAATAATTTTCAAACAACCACCTTCCTCCTCAATTTATGTGCAAATGAAGTCGAATATGAAAATTATGAGACATGGGTTTTGAACCCAGTATAGAAATTTGAGTAGAAAGTAGGTATTTTATAAAATTTTTCATTGTAAGGGAGATATGAAAGGTTCTTTTGGGTTAATTTGTTAAAAATACACAATTTTTCTAGAATTTATGAACCATGTTCATATTTGAAAAAAATGGGTTGTTATAGCCTAATCCATACTGTAACATGTATAAAAAGATTAATCATGGGAGAGGATGTTATTATAGTCGTGTATTTTTGGTTTCAACTTGGAGCACATGGCCTCAAATGTAAAAGACTCAAGCATATTTTAATACAATACTCATGCCGAGTTTGTTTTCTATCTTCTGGTGTATTCAATGAGAAATTGCATCCTATGATTTAAGTTTTTCCTAGAGGGTGTGACCTGGTTCGATAAGAAATTGCATCCTATGATTTAAGTTTTTCCTAGAGGGTGTGCGCTGGTTCGTTGGCCCTCACTAACCCATATTGTCACCACACCTATAAATTATACTAGTATAATAGCTTATTGATATGCCAAGGTGTGTGCGTTATTTCTCATTAAGGAGCGTTAACCGTCAATATTCCTTTTCAAAATTAATAATTCCGCGTGTATGGTTTATGCTTTGTCTTCTCTACGATCTACACAACTTATTAGTCTATATCTAGTTTGTATTTGTTTCATGCTAAAGATTTGGAAATAGTGTACGTGAATGTTGGCAAGAAATTTAATTTTTACCTCTGGTATGAGAAGTGACCATAAGTTATAGCAGTCACCTCTTATTCTATTATGAGGATAGTAATTTATTTTATGCTATGTTGTAAATTGTGGTTTAAGTTTTCAAGCATTGCTATTGAAGTATTGATATGTAGGTCAATTGAAATAAGAGCTAGACTCACAACTATAGATCTCTTCATACTTACATAAGATAACACATTTCTAGACATTTGAAACTTCTGTGACTTGGATTTTGAGTTAAATTGTAAGACCTATGGATGTTGTTATATGCCTTTAAAAGTTGTTAGAACCTGGAAGGAATTATAACCTGATTAAGGCTTGATCTTGTGGATCTATTTTTTAATACATTGAGTGACATGGAACTATTGAAATTTTCTCTTAATACATACTCTATAATGTTCTCATTTGACCTATTTTAATAAGATATACAGTCAACAAATTTAATCATTTGCATAGTTTTTATATCATTGCTACTTGACCCACAAAGTTTGAACTCTTAAAAATTCCAATTAGAGATTTATGCTTATGAATTTTACTTATAAATATTGATTAGCATTGCTTGAAAAGAAGGAGTATTGTATTAAAAAATTCCTGCCTTTGAGGCCAGACATCTGAAGTCTTTTAAGTTATCTACAAGTGGATTCATTATTATGCACTTGTAATTTGTTTAGGTTCTTATGCACCATATTATTTTTATGTCTTAATTTAATTGTAACTGTTGACTTGTATTCCTTTTATGCATGTAGCTTTTAAGAGAGATTATTTATTGATTATTGGTTCATGCTATTAGAATTACAAAGTGCTTTATGTTTGTTTTCCTTCTTGCACTAGTTTTGATGAAATAATGTTTCTAGATATCTCATTTATTTTAAGGAGGTGAAACATTTGTTGAGGGTAGGCATGGTTATGATTAGAGAAATGCTATTTTTACTCATGTATGAAACACTTACAGTTAATGCATTTTATTGACACCTTAGACAAATTCACATCTATTTCCTTGTTTGCTTGATTAAAAACATGTTGAGTGAAGACAAAATAAGAGTGTGGGATTGATGTTAGGGTTTTATCATTCATTGTGGGTTCTACTTAGCTTTAAGAGTAATTAGAATTGTCTTTTGCTTAGCTCAATATATTTTTTTTTGCTTGCTCAATTAAATAAAAGGATAGTGACAAAGTTTCTAGTTAATTAGTAGTTAGGGTTTTTCTTACCAATAATTAGGGTTTTCTCCTTAATTAAATTTTTTCTTTTAGTTATTGATAATTAGGGTTTTCTTCTAATTGTTGGTATACTGGAGGATTGATGTTTGCAGTGATTAGGGTTTTATTTCTAATGAATGCCCTTGATTGTAGGATTGAATAATGTTTGCAGGAATTTGAAGGCATGAGAAGATAACTTCTAGACAACCTGAAGTCTTTCTCTAGCATTTCCAGTGCTATGCTTCAAATTCCACAGACGCCAGATTGAGACTAAATTTTGGTCCATTAATCTACCCCATACTACACTCAACAATATTCAACTAAACATATTGAGTATCTTATAGGTAACTATTTTTCTCTCCACCACACTTTTCATAACTTCCATAACCATTAGGTAGGGACATGTAGCTTCCATGCTATTTTGTTTGTTTAGTAAAACATTTTCCAAGAATTTACATATTTTTATAAGTTATTGAAAATTGTAGAATTTATAATTTATAAATTTTCAAGGTCTAGTTTTTTAAATCGTAATTCTTTAAAGGGTGCTAGCTCAATAAAAAAAGAACCTGTTTTACAAGCAGGATGTTGGTGGTTCAATTCCGTCATGCCTTGATATTCATATGGAATGATGATGACCAATTTTTGATGACAAAGGAAGAAAAAATGGAAGCCAAAAATAGAAGCACTCCAGAAGCAATCTTGGAGGCAAAATGTGGTGTTATATAAGAAGCGAAAAAAATGCAATTTAGGTAGCAAACAAAGAAGTAATAATGGAAGAAATACTAGCAACCAAACTTGGCATTACCTGAGAATAGAAAAAAAAAATTAAGGTAGAAAAATAAGTAATAATGGAAGCAATATTAAAAGCCAAACCTGGTGTTCCATAAAAAGCAAACAAAGAAGCCCTTCAAGTAGCAAACCAAGAAGTAATAATGGAAGCAATATTATAAATAATAAAAGGCACTATAATGGAAGCCATATTGGAAACCAAAAAAAACTATCTTCAATTCCATACTAGAAGCAAAACACTAAGCATAATTGGAAGCAAAACTATAAATACAAATGAACGCAACAATGAAAGAAAGAATGGAATAAACAATTTTTAGTGTTATTTTCAATGATATTTAGTGTGCTATTTTTTGACGTTATTCCTATTGTTATTTCCATCGCAAAAGTGAAATATTGAACCTAATTTGCAGTCTCAAATATATTGATTTCCAGCACTATTTCCGGTGCTAATCGCCTGTTTTGTTGTAGTGTTGGATGTCACATCAATACATGGCATGTGCACTTGTGAAACACGATCAAATCACTGCTACTAATATATGGTCCACATAAACTGAGATATTCAGAGGAATAATTACCACATAATCAGATATATGAACCTTGAGGTCACTCAAACTTAACCCTCGCCCACTGGTTCAATTGCCTATTCCAGGACAGAGCAAAACCCAACTCATCAGATGCACACCTTTCTCGTCAAATTCCTTTCCCATTTATAGTTATTTTTCCTTGAGATTACCATGCGAAAACCTAAGAATTTATTAATGGTATCAATTAGATGTTGAACATATTTGAACACTTGAAATACTTGTGAAATATGATAGTTTTCCCGTGTTTCTTCAATTATTTACTTATAGACTGTAACGTTCTCTTTATTATCGAGAAATACACTATAACACGCCTCTCAAGCTGCACATATTGCATTATAACACACCGTGTTTACTCAGATAGCCACGTTACTAGGATCCTCTACCCAAAACTCTATCAAATTTCTTCAGCATTTCACCAAACATCTCCAGAGCCTATCCAATCTCTTCTACATGCATAAGACATCATCATAAGGCACTAGCTTGTCAGACTCCTCTACATCCTCCTACAGACTTCTTTATAGCAATGCTAACGAAGCTTCCAATAAATCTTAGGGTTTTATGATTAAACCTTTCACCCCCTTTCTCTACCTACTACCACCATTCACCCATCTTTACCACGTCATGGACTTGGACATCCTCCCCTAGCACCATCTTTTAGACTCCCTTAATTTTTACACATCTTTTACACATCGGGACGTCTTCCACTTTTGCACTAGACACTCATTTTTTGAAACAATAGGAGCCTTTGGGTATCCTTTTGGTCAAAGCCTTGTCTTATTCACACTAACCTCATTACTATTTAGGGCCATAGGAGCTTGCAATACTCTTTCCTTAATACTTCAGTTATGAACCCATTGTTGCTTAAGGAAAACCATTCATGGTTTTGTAGTTGAATCAGCCCCAATTCACCTTCACACTGGGCTGCTGAACCCAATAGCTTTAGGAGAAGGTCTTATGTAGGAAATGGGATGAAATCCTTCTCTCCTCCACCACTAGGGGAAAACCAAAGGAAACAATTTTTGGGATTGATCCCATGTATACATGAGAAAGTCCTATAGTGTCCACTTGCTCTCCTGAGAACTTTCCTAAGAATTACTCCCTCACAGGAAAAGTGTGAGCTCCCCCCTCCAAAATTTCGAAAGAGATTATAGAATCCTGAACCAAACAAAATTCCTACAACTCATCCCTTCTTCTGCCAATATTTTCCCCAAGGAATAGTCCATTAAGATCTCCTCCAAATGTGAGGGAATCATCCTCATATCTTTCAATATTTACCCATAATTTCATAATAAAATCTATTATTTTTTAAAGATGTATATAGGTTTAAATTACAAATAATAATAATAAGAATATAATTACATCTTAACGTGTTTCTTTGGGATGAAAGCCCCTCCAGTATGTTGGGGATTTTACTGGTAAAATCCCAAAAACAACAATAAAAATTCACACACAGAGACAATGCTCTCTTTTCCTTTTTCAACAGGAATTTTAACACAGCGGAAACATAAAAAAATGAGCACAGGACAGAGTTTGCATACACACACCAAGGATTTCTATTCATTAAAAGATTGCTATTACAGACTATGATCTTACTCTCTCACATAGGGATTCACCGATAATAATTCACCTCTGTGTAAGAATTACATATGGATAATTTTTCACGGTTAAGCGTGTATCCTTTTACATACACAGAACAACTCATACGCACTGTTGTGCCTCACTTTCATTACATTTATTTTCCAAAAAAATAGGACTACAGGAGAGGTTACTGGCTTTTACTGATGCCCATACTCCAGCTCAGGCAAAATTAAAAACTTCACCTAAACTTACCAACCCACAGTAAATTGCATTTACTGTTTACTGAGAAAACTTACGGCAATGTAACTTTTACTTCAGGTTGAATTTAGTTTCGAGGCCTTTACTTCAACCATTATACAATATGGTTTTAGAAATCCATGGGGTCCTTCATCGCATGACACACATACATGCAAAAGTTGTGCACCCATGGTTTCCCCTATTGCGAACTCCTGATTACAATCTCTGACGATACCTCCGATATAACATATTTTAATATATGCATAAAAACATAAAAAAAAACATAAACAAGCCACTGCAGGAACTGAAATAACTTTAAACAAAATGTCGAATACCCATCGGTTCGGCCATATCCGGTCGCAACATATCTCAACATATCTCATGGGAAAGGCTGTCCATTTGATTTCCGCGGATAGCCATATCAGTGATCGCACATCACAAATAACAAACAAAACTTTATGAGTCTCCACTTCCATTTCGCCAATGCGATATCTGCTGTTCGCACATAGCTAAATCGCTGAACTGCCTGCATGCGCTGATAGGATCTCCTGACATGAATTTATGTTTAATGCCATCGCTGCTCCTGCACGGCAGTTGGAATTAACATTCCAACACAGTATTCACTGCTGCCTTGGTATGTTCCATTCAATTTGATGTTGAATCATTCAAATGTTTTCCACCATTAGATCAATCGACTCCTTCATTTACGCTTTAACTACCTAACTCATTAATTAATTTTTGCATCTATCGTTGGATCCCACTACCTTTCATGACATGCGATATCATCTCAACCTCCCACCGCTGCACAAGGTCTCGGGTAGCGGTGTGGCTCGATGTTGCTAGTGATTTGCAAACATTTCGGCCGATTCTGAAACCATGGGTATGAGTCATGCTGCGATGGATTTATACCGTATGAATACATGTTCCATTAATCTGAACACTGTATGAACTATATCTGCTGGTACTCTACCTTTTTTATTCAATGATCTATAACTTATTAACCCCGTAAATGCACTGATAAAGGTATCTCACAAAATTCACTTCATAAGAAACACACGACTAGAGGGAAGAAGACGGCCTGAAGGAAGAAGCGAAAGTAAGGGTTTCTACCTTGAGCACATATTTTGTCAAACAAGCTTATTTACTGATATATGTTTCTTTTGGGTGGCCTTTTACAATCCGAGGTTTCGTTAAGTGTTTGTTTGTTAATATGGGTTCTTATGGTTTCAAAGTTTCTGTGAATCGCTATAAGGTTTTATAAAATTTCATTTAGTTATTTGGAGGGTATTAAATTTTTTATTATGTTGGAATTGTGCATTTTTATGATTTTTTTAATTAATTGATAAGATGGTGTAAATTTAAAGATGTGAACATATTCTCCTCATCCCTACCATATCAATGTATGGAATTCAAACCACTAACTTTATTGCATATCTAAATTACATGTTTAAAGTATACTTAAATTAATTTATTACAAAACATAATAGTATACTTAAATTAATTTATTACAAAACATAATTAAAACTTTATTGTATCTCTTGCTGATAACCATGTATAATCATTAGTGAAAAATGAATTAAAAAAAACCTATAAAACATACATTGAAACATGCATTGATTCTAAAATGTATGCTATTCACATTTGTTTTATATTGGAACATGCATTGATTCTAAAATGTATGCCTATTCACATTCTTAAATGTAGGCCTCTTCAACCATTTTCCAAGTGTTTTGTTTACTCCAATACCTGACCTAACTGGTTGCCTATGTGTTACGAATTCGCTTGCCATTTCATGGTTCGGTAGTTGCCTTACAAGCCAAAGAAATTTCAATTTGTTTTATCTTCTCATCTCACTACTATGAGAGATCTTTGACGACATAAATATACAGTTTAAGAGTCTGTTAAGCATTTAAGGTTTTCTCATCATTGTTTGTTTACATTTTCAGAGCCCAGAAGTATCAATTCAGCAAAGGTTCTTTTATGGATTTTAGAGTTGTTTCTACAGATTTTACATTACTCAGTCATAAAATCGAATCTCCATAGTTAACCTTGTGGTGAGTTGAAGAGAAAGGTTGAAAGAGATCCATTCATCATTTCCAATGTAAAATACTTCTATCAATTCCCTCCAAGTTTTCTCTTGCTTTAGAGACCAAAACTTGAGTGAGTTCTTTCATGTGCTGTTCCTTTCTACAAAATTAACGAGTAAAATGAGGTTTTATAGTTTGATAATAAAGTATAAATAAGACATGTTTTCACTTTGTTATTAAGAGTGAAATTGATGCAGGTAGGGCCTGCAAATAACCAGGATTTTTTTTTTCACTCATGCATATAAAAGCATCCGCTCAAATCAACTTCAATTACACTGCAATTTTCAATACTCTATGGGGAAGCTTAAAATTACTAATCAAATTTTTCCATTACACTCATCTTTGTGTTACCCCCATCAATTGTTTGAACAAATTACTTTATAACAGTTTGGTCAAGACATACCAAATCAATTCACATATGGCTATATTTAAAAATCAATAAAACCAGTGTACCCATGTAAGAAAATCTCAACTCTACCACATATGAATCCCACTCTTCAGAAAATCGGATTCCAATAGAAGCTCTGTTTCATAATACCATTACAAATATTTATTATATCTGCTATTTCCACATGTCACAATTTGTTCAAGTGCGCAAAGGATCACCCCATTCATTTCATAAGCCTTCATACCTATAAAGGTACCTACCTCAACAATGCCTCTGCAAATTCATAGTTTGCCCAAAAGAATCTAAACTCAGCAAATTTGTGGTTAAGATGGAGTGGAACATCGAGCTTCCACTCTGCGCCTGATCTTGTAATTTCTATGATTCGACCAGGACTTCAAGAATTCTTCTGTTACCTATGCTTCAAGTCTTTACTTCGCACTTTTATCTCTTCTTAATTACATCAATTATGTTCTATGTCAAACATGTTTTACAGCTCCAGATACTTTGAGGAATAGCATTTCAGCAAATAGATGGCCCTGAACATTTCTTCATTGAATTTCACTAATGAGTATATAAACTTTTGCACAGGCTACCAACGTATTCAACGTTCAGCTTAACATTTCAGTATTTGTTTTTATACAGAATTTCAAAAACATTAAAGCTTCACTTACCCAAAAAATTCTTCTAAGCATTCAATCATTGATCAACATAACTCCAGAACCATTCATACCATTCATTAGTCTCCCACATCCATTAACTTCTAACACTTGACAAAATGATTCTTCATTAAAACAATAATAATTACAGAATTATAGAGGCCTCCCTCTCGTGGCCAGATTTACAATAAATTGACCTTACTTGACATTGAAGCCAGACCTTTGTTTCCACACATGAACACACAACTTCTTCCTCTCTCATGGGAGCTTTGTTGCCTCTTTATTTCTGATTAAGGATAGACCTTCTCGGTCTTTATCCAATACAAAAACATGCTTTGATTTAAAACATAAAAGCTTTAAAGCTCTACATGCAATGCATACATATGACAAAAAGCCTCTCGAGGCTTTATTCCATCTTTTCTCTGTTTTAAAATAGAAAAGCCTCCTTATCACTTAATGATCCATATCCATTCCTTTTATTCCTAAAAGCTCTCCCTAGTGCCTATGTTCTCATTTATTTATTTTGAGAATATCTAATTAAATCACACTTAAAAGCCTAAGTATTAAACTAACTTGGAACTTAGGAAACTAATTCCAAAAATGCATGACCCCCTATGTATACTATTTACAATGATTTCCCTTTGGGCTGAATGCTCATGCATCAGACTCCCAAGGTAGAAAATATTCATGATCTCCTGATCATGCGTTTTAAGTCTTTGTCCTTGTTTTGAGGTCTCCATATCTTATGCTGTCTTGCTCCACTAGGTGCAATTTCACAATCTGTCCATGTTTTCATTTTGCTGCTGCTTCTTTTCCCTGGTGATGTCTTCCTCTCATACACTTTCAACATGATTCTTCTCATTAATTCAATTTACTTGTCCAATAAATCTTCAAGCTGCTGCATGCTTACTAAGACGGCTTGCTCAACTCTTACTTGTTCAATTTTTAAGGTCACTTGCTTACTTCTTGCTTCTATACTTGTTTCCATTCTTGCAAATAACCAGGATCTTTTTTCACTCATGCATATAAAGCATGTGTCTCAAATCAACTTCAATTACACTACAATTTTCAATACTCCATGCGAAAGCTTCAAATTCCTCAATCAAATTTTTCCATTACACTCATCGTTGTGTTACCCCATCAATTGTTTGAAAAAATTACTTTATAACAGTTTGGTCAAGACATCACTGTAATAAGTACCAAATCAATTCACATATGGCTATATTTAAAAATCAATAAAACTAGTGTACCCATCTAAGAAAATCTCAAATCGACCGCATATGAATCCCACTCTTCAGAAAATCAGATTCCAATATAACCTCTGTTTCATAATACCATTACAAATATTTATTATATCTACAATTTCCACATCACAATTTGTTCAACTGCGCAAAGGATCAGCCCATTCATTTCATAAGCCTTCGTACTCTATAAAGGTACCTACCTCAACAATGCCTCTGCAAATTCATAATTTGCCCAAAAGAATCTAAACTCAGCGTATTTGTGGTTAAGATGGAGTGGAACATCGAGCTTCCACTCTGCGCTATGATTCGACCAGGACTTCAGGAATTCTTTTGCTACCGCTGCTTCAAGTCTTTACTTCGCACTTTCATCTCTTCTTAATTACATCAATTATGTTCTCTGTCAAACATGTTTTACAGCTCCAGATACTTTGAGGAATAGCATTTCAGCAAATCGATGGCCCTTAACATTTCTTTATTGAATTTCACTAATGAGTATATAAACTTTTGCAACGTATTCAACGTTCACCTTAACATTTCAATATTTAGTTTTATAAAGAATTTCAAAAACATTAAAGCTTCACTTACCCGGAAATTCTTCTACGCATTCAATCATTGATCAACATAACTCCAGAACCATTCATACTGCTAATTAGTCTCCTAGATCCATCAACTTCGAACACTTGACAAAATGATTCTTCATTAAAACAATAATAATTACAGAATTATAGAGGCCTCCCTCTCGTGGCCAGATTTACAATAAATTGACCCTACTTGACATTGAAGCCAGACCTTGGCTTCCACACATGAACCACAACTTCTCCCTCTCTCATGCGAGCTTTGTTGTCTATTTATTTCTAATTAAGGATAGACCTTCTCGGTCCTTATCCAATACAAAAACATGCTTTACATAACGATTTAAAACATAAAAGCTTTAAAGCTCTACATGCAATGCATACATATGACAAAAGGCCTCTCGAGGCTTTATTCCATCTTTTCTCTGTTTTAAAATAGTCCACATCCATTCCTTTTATTCCTAAAAGCTCTCCCTGTTCCTATATTCTCATTTATTTATTTTGAGAATATCTAATTAAATCACACTTAAAAGCCTAAACACTTAAATGCATGACCCCCTATGTCTACTATTTACAATGATTTATCCTTGGGCTGAATGCTCTTGCATCAAAAATAACATTTAAGGGTTTCATTATAAAACATATCATAGTTTTATGTTGCAGGATACCCTCAAGGTAATCCGTAAGATTATCTACCACAAGTATACCCTCAATTTTACTCCAATCTTATCTAGTACAAGAAAAACCTTCACAAACATCGCCTATGTAGAGGCAACAAGCCTATGAGTTGAAATCCACCAAAGCCACACTAGGGCTTAATGAAGAAACAATATACAAATCCTCTTTAATTTTCTTTGAACTTCATTGCAACAATTTTTGATGGTTTTTATCACAATTTTTGTGTTTATCAAGATTTTGTATTGGCAATCTTGGTTGGAGCCGGTTGGTTTTTCATTGTTTCTGCCTTATGAGTTACTGCTCTAACCTTATGACTTACATGCTTGGACACCAAATGATATGCAAGGGGTGATCAACAAGTTTTGATAGGAAACCTTCGAAGCATTACTGCCCTCTTTTACATAAATTTATATTTTCATAGTAGTGTATGTTATTAGATGATTGATTGTATTTATTGTAAAAAAATTCATTGTACATACATGTTTTCATCCTTGCTTGTATAATGGGCATAGAAGCCTCTCTTAGTTGGCTAAATAAAGAATTAATTTCAAAAAATAATGTTACCAAAATAACTGGGATTTTGTACCTTGAAATTTATGATGGATGATGTTCAAAGAGACTACTCTTTTGTTTTTATTTATTAAAAAAGCAACATTTTGTGGAAAGTAATTTCCAAAACATTGTCTTTAAAATAATTTCTGAGCTTAAAAAGTGTGGCATTTAAAAGTAAAAATTTGTGATTTTTTTGTTGAAAACTACTTAAAATTAAAATTATAATCCATGAAGTCACAAAGTTTTGGATTGACGTTGAATGGGTGCGCTGTTAAAGAACTTCTTGCAATAAGTCACTGGTTCAAATCCCATGGATACTTACCTACCAAAAAAATTATAATCCATTAAAATAAATTTATTTTCTAATTCAAATAAGAATAAATAACCTTATATGTTTATTTCTTCCTTTAATATTATAAACACAATTACAAATAAACGTGACATTATATGTTTATTTCTTCCTTTAATATTATAAACAGAATTACAAATAACATTACACGTTTATGCAAATAGTTATCACCCCTATATTCATTATACAAAGAATTCACTATACACGGAATTGGTTGAAATTTGGGATAATGTTGGAGTAGACCACGAAAAATTGGTTGCAATGAGAATCAAGAAAAATTGGTTGCAATGAGAATCAAAGAAAAAAGAGAAGTGGATTAATATCGTTAATACATTAGCCGGTTCGGTGGAGCTGGTGTGAGTTTAACGGAGAAATTTTAAAATAAAGCCTAAGTTTGTTTTACAATAAATTTTAATATAAAATAATTAGTTTATTTTAAAAATTAATTTTACTAATAAATGTTTATTAATAAAAACCATACACAACTAATTTGTTTATTTTAAAAAATTAATTTTACTAATAATGTTTATTAATAAAACTATACACAACTAATTTGTTTATTTAAAAAATTAATTTTACTAGTAATAAAACTATACACAACAATTTTAAATTTGTAAAAATTTACTTACCTTTGTGTATAGTTTATTATATAAAATTTTAAACTATTCAAATTTTAAAAGGAATTTATTAATAAAATTTTAAATTATAATTCAAATAAAAATAAATAACATTATGTTTGATTCTTTCTTTAATATTGTAAAATAGTAAGGCTTTTGAACCCAATTACAATTAACATTATAGGTTTAAGCAAATATGGATCACTCCTATACTCATTGTAAGATAATTCATTGTCTAAAGAATTTGTTGAAATATGAGATGATGTTTGAGGAGACTAGGAAAATTGGTGCAATGAAAATCAAAGAAATGAGAAGAGGATTATACCATTTATCCATTAAGCTGGTTGGTTAGGTGGTTAGTGTGTGTAAGGTAGAAATTTTAAAATAAACTTTAAGTTTATTTTAAAATAAAACTTGATAAAATTTTCAATTGTAAAATAATTTAATGAGATTATTTGAAAATAATTTAATGGAAGAATTTTAATTTATTAATATAGTTTATTAATAAAAATCATGAACACCTAAGTTTACTTTAAAATAAAACTTCATAAAACTTTTAATTGTAAAATAACTTAATGGGATTAT
>APFE030186257.1:138979-157490 GCA_000404065.3 Pinus taeda | reverse complement strand
AATGATGGGTATATAATAATTAGATTTACCATTATATTTATTTTAATTATTAATTAAATAATATTTATTAATATTATATAATGATAAATAAATAATAAATACATTAGTAATAATAATGTTAACATTAACAATTAATATAATGCAATTAATATTATATATAATAATAATTATAATAAACAAAGGAATAAATAGAATTATTAAATAAAATTTAGGTCCCTAGCCTTGCCCTGGTCAGACCTAGCTTTTAGGGGTCCCGTTTAACCGTTTCTCAGTCAAAATTAGTTGTTGCAATGACCTACTGTCCCTATTTATCTCATTGCTCAGATCGGATCTTCAACTTGTCCTGATGACGAACCACATTGGTTGGTTCGAAACGCGTCGACAAATGATTTGTTATGTGATTTTGCCGAAATTATTCTCTCAAACAGATTATGGATCACAGAAGTCTAAATTCCCTAAGTAATATTTTACTTATAACAATTTTGATACAATTAAGATTATTAGTAATAATAATATGTTGCATTAATACTTTATTACATTAAACAATATATTATATTAATTATTACATAAATATATTGGTAATGTAATAATAATAATATTTTATGGAATTATTTATTTTTATATCAATATTAATGTTATTGATAATATTTGTTGGTAACATTTTATTAATATTAATATTAACATATCATTTATTAACATAATAATAAGGACAAATAATAATATTCACATTATTATAAAAACATCTTGATAATAATTTGTTTTTAATAGCTCTTAATTATTTTTAAGACTATTTTAATGGTCTCCAATCTGTCTCGATGGACAACATTTTTTGGTTTCAAAACCTATTGTCAACTGTTAACCATGGAGACTTATACTGGATGACTAGGGTTAACCATAGTAAAACAATGGTTAACCATCAACAACCACCATTACAATGGTAACCATAGTCACATCATTATCAGCAATAAATAAACCATAGTCAATATGGTCCACCATAGTCAAACCTTATACAAACTATGATCAACTATAGTCATATTTATTCAAATATGGTTGAACATGATGGTCACTCATAGCCAAAGAATTTTCAAGCAAATTCAACCATGATAAATCATAATCAAACCATGATCAACCATAGTAATACTATCGTTAACCATAATCATTCATAGTCAAAAAATAGTTAGTGATGTTTAAATATGACAACAGGGACAACTATAGTAAATAATGCTCAACCATAGTCAAATAATAGTTAAACAAAGTTACATCCACCCATGGTTAAACCATGCTCACCCATAGTTAATGCTTAATTAAAATGTTTAATTATATTATTATTAATAAAGTTTAAATCACATTGGTTTACTTATGTCATTAACCATGATCGACCTTGGTTAGCTCTATATTTACCATATTTGACAATAATAAATCTTAACCACTCATAGTAATCCTTAGCCAACATAACTCAACCATATTCATTTATAGTCAACCATGATTGACCAAATTCAAATACTATCAACCTTAGTCAACAAGGTCATCCTTGGTTGGTCACAATCAAGATGTAAAAATATTTAATAATAACAACATTAATATTAATAAAGTTAACTAATAATAATAATAACAATATTAATATTAATATCCTGATGTTGGAATCGTATAAAAATCTATCCAACCTCACAATGTGACAAACATTTTCGCATTGTCACAACCTTTGTTGCAATGTTGCATTATATTACAATACATATTAGGATTTTAAATATTAATGTGGTTTTAAATATTAGGGTTTATATGATTAGGGTTCATAATATTATGGTTTTTAATATTGGGTTTAATATTAAAGTTTGCATTATTGGGTTTAATATTAAGGTTTAATATTGTGATGTTGGAATGGAAGTGAAATCCATCAAACATCACATTATGACAACCATTCTTGCAATGTGAAAATCAATCTAACAATCATTGTCACAATGCTATGTTACATTACAATTAATTCAATATTGCAATTTGACATTTCAAAATGTGATGTTGAATTAATAGGGTTTATAATGGTTGAATTGAGGCTTCTGTTATCCATAACAATTATAAGAAGAGATATTTTCTGAATGTGATTTACGTCAAAATATTTCTTCTTATAAGGGTTTATAATACTACAATTTATAATATCGAATTTAATATTTAGGTTTATAATGATGGGTTTAACATTAGGGTTTAATAATGGGTCTACAATATGAGGATGCACTTGAACATAGTCAAATGATGGTCAATCATAGCCAAACCATGCTCAAGCATAGCCAACCTATCAACCTTAATCGATAAGGTCATCCTTGGTCAGACACAATCAAGATCTAAAAATGTTTAATAATAATAGTATTAATATTATAATGTTAAATGATAATAATATTACAAATATTAATATGAATACTCTAACATTGGGATCGTACATAAATCTATACAACTTCTCATATTGGGTTTATAATATTGAATTTAATACTATGGTTTATAATATTAGGTTTATAATTTTGGGTTTAATACTCGGGTTTAGAATATTGGGTTCATAATATTATGGTTTTTAATATTGGTGTTTGCCTTATTGAGTTTTATATTGTGACGTTGGAATGGTACTGAAATCCATCCAACGTCGCATTGTGACAAATATTGTCTCAATGGAACAATCAATTTGACAATGATTGTCACAATGTTACATTACGTTGCAATTTATTCAATGTCGCAATGCGACATTATAAAATTGGGATTTAATATCAAGGTTTATAATATTATGTTTTTTAATATTGGGTTTTATTAATCCCAAAGGTTTATGATATTAATCCTTTGGGTTTATTGATCCCATGGGTTTATAATTGATTAATCTGTTAGGTTTATTAATCCCTTTGGTGTATAATATTAATCCCTTGGGTTTATAATATTAATGTCATGGGTTTATAATATTAATAATGCCTTGGGTTTATAATGTTAATTCCTTGAGTTTATAAATCCCAATGGTTTATAATATTAATCCCTTGGGTTTATACTATTAATAATCGCTTTGGTTTATAATATTAATCCTCATCCAAAGTCAACATGGTTAGAATGTTCAACCAAGGTCAACCCATCATCGACCATGGCCAAACATGGTCAACCAATATCAACCATGGTAAACCAAGATCAACATGGTTAGAATGGTTGAATATGGTCAACCAAGGTTAACCATCATCAAACATTATTAACCATGGTTGAATATGTCCGACCATGATTGACCATGGTAAACCATGGTCAATCATGATTAACCATGATCAACCATGATCAACCATAATGGTCAATCAAGGTATTTATGGTAAGGATTGTCAAGCATGTTCAACCAAGGTCTTTGTGGTTGAATATTTTAAAAATTAACGGTCAATAAAGGTTTAATAATCCATGATCAACTAATATCAACCATGGTCAACCATATTAACCATGATCAACTAGGGTCAAGCATGATCAATGATGGTCAACGATGATCAACTGTGATCAACCATGATCAAGCATGATCAACCATATTTACTGATGTAGTTGTCTATGGTCAACCCTTTAATGTGGTTGACTATGGTCAATGTCGTTGCCATTATCAATCACACAATAGCAATGACAATTTAAAAATGTTTATTAAAAACAATATAATATTAATAAACTTTAAATAATTGTAATAATAATATTGTGATGTTGAAATGGAACATGAATCTATGCAACATTGTAGTATGCTAGTATTTTTTGAAATGTTATATTAGAATGAAATTTATCCAATTTAATGTCCCCTTATGTTTATTAATCCCTCGAGTTTATTAAACCCTTGGGATTTTAGTATTAATAATCCTTTTGGTTTATTAATCCCATAGGATTATATAATATTAATAATTCCATGGGTTTATTAACCTCTTGGGTTTATAATATTAATAAGAAATGTTTATGATATTAATCCCTTGAGTTTTTCATTTTAATGGCTTGGGTTTATAATATTAATCTGTTAGGTTTACTAATCCCTTGAGATTATAATATTGGTGATCCCTTAGGTTTATATTATTAATCACAATATTTTTTAATAATAATCCTTTGGGATATTAATCCTAAGGGTTTATAATACTAATCTTAGGGCTTATAATACTAGGATTTAATATAATAAAAATAGGGTTTAATATATTAACCTTAATATTCAAAAACTTAGGGTTGATAATATTAAAATTAGGGTCTAGAGTATTGGGTTTTAGGATGTTAGGGTTTATAATATTAAGTTTAATATGAGGGTTTGATATCGTGATGCTGGAATGGTACATAAAGTTTTCCATCTCATTATGAAAAACATGATCTCAATGTGGCAATCAATCTAATAATGATTGTTACAATGTTACATAACATTGCAATTTATTCAACGTTGCAATGCGACATTACAAAGTTACAGTTTAATGTTAATGTTTACAATATTATGGTTTCTAATATTGGGTTTATAATTGTGAGGTTTATTAATCCCAAGGGTTTTTAACATTAATCCCTTTGGTTTATAACATTAATCCATTGGGTTTATAATATTAATAATCTCTTTGATTTATTAATCTAAAGTGTTTATAATATTAATCCCTTGGGTTTATTAATATGTTGGGTTTATAATCTTAATCTTAATGGTTTATGATATTAATCGCTCAAGTATTTAATATTAATGCCTTGAGTTTATAATATAAATCCCTTGGGTCCATTATTATAATATATTAATATTAGTATTAATGTTAATATTATAAATCTAATGGATTAATGCTATAATAATTTTAGTATATAATTATTTTATATTTTAGTTTTCATATTACAATATATATCTAATATTATTAAATATATCGACCATGATCAACCATGGTCAAACATGGTCGACCATGATCAACAATGGATTGATCAGACATGATCAACTATGATCAAACCTGGTCGACCATGATCAACTATGATCAACCATGGTCGACCATGATCAACCATTAGATTAATCCCTTTGGATTTGTTGTAGCGGCTACAACCACCCTCCAACATTTTGGGCCTTCACCAATTTCAGAGCCTCCCTTGAGAATTTCACTTGATGATAGCACACACTTGGGTTCACTCCATGAGCTCGTGTGAGTCTTTGCATCCATCTTGCTTTCTCTTTTCATTCAAGTTCCTGTATGCTGGTGTCTAATTCATGCTTACGACCATGTTTTGGTTATGCTCAAAGTCTTCACTTCATGTGTGCTTGTTGTGTTCACTATGAAAGAATCTGTTGCACTCACACACAAAGTCACATTCACTGTCGCATAAGCGTCATCTCGATCAATGAACGATCAATCACGAGCGTCGCACTTGTCACTTGCACCACTGGTGAGTCATGTTGAACATGTGTGTCTCGATGGTTTGGGTTGTTTCGGTCTCAAGTCATGTGAGCATGTGTTTATATGTTCACTTATGCATCTTTCGATCGTTCACACACTTAGTCATTTTTCCTGAAGTTCTGACAACTAGACTCCCCTCTGAAAACGGTACCATCAACCTGCTTTTGACTCAATCGTCTGTCAACCAGAACAATGTAGAAGCACCAAGCTAGTATTTTCAAGTTGTGTTGCCTACAAGCAATAAAAATCAACTTCCATGTTGACCACCCGGACAGTCAGACCTGACTGTCAGCCGAGGACTGACTCCCTACAAAAAATTACATGAGGCCACGACCTCAGTCACTAAAATGACTAAGGAAATTGCACAGATAGGCTGGAGAAACACCAAGTGCCTGCCCTTGTCTCCTTCAGAAAATTGCATAGTTTTCCCAGCTACTCATTTAGATAATTGATGAGTTGCTCATCCAAGAAATTATGTAGTTTTCATGAGTAGGCCTTCTGCCATCTAGCAGTCCACTTAGCTCAAAAATTGCACAGATATGATCAACAGGATGGCTTCCCAGCTTTAGTGCAATTTCCCTGCCAGTAGCTCCTAGCAGCAGACTGCAAGTTCCCTCTAGGAATTGCGTAGTTTCTACTGCCAGTGACTAAGAAACCAACTATGAGTTCCCTCTGGGAATTGCACAGTTTTGCCTACGAGTGACCCCAAAAACCAACTGCCAATTCCCTTTGGAAATTGTGCTATTTTGGCTACCAATCTCCCAGGGAGTTCCTCCCAAAAATTGCGCAATTTTTGCTTACTAACCCTTCATGTAGCCAGGCTCGTTCCTTTGTAAAATTGTGCAAATCTGGCTGTCTAGCTCCTGCTACCCATTTGTTCTAAAAAATGTGATAGCATGCCTACATTGCCTTCCAACAGTCTAGATTGTCCCTCCTAAAACTTGCGCAATTTGTCCTCCTAGTCGAGCCAGACCTCGCAGATAGTCATTGTCAACTCATAATTCCCATCTCCATCACTCAATGACTCTTACGTAGTTTTCATCAGCAATACCTAGAGCCATCATCTTGCTTCACAACCTTGTCACCTCTCCTAGTCACCTGCATCTGAAATGATCATGTGTCATGGTAGACTAGGAGGTTTTGGATTTGATGTCGTCTCATCATGAGTGACTGTAGGTACAGGTACACCAACAAACATGGAAATATGACGAATGGGATGAATGAAGCGAGCACATGTAGAAGGATAGGTTCACCAACAGATGAACGAATGATGCATGCGAAACAGGCGAATGCGAAGAAGATGCACCTTCACAAATAGATGAGCATGCCAAGCCTCCCAACATGCAAGCAAGGAACAACATGCAAAAGCTTCATCAAGCGAACCAAGGACCATCAAAGAATTCACACACTTTGCCATGTGGAGGTGAAGCTATGATACACCATGAAGACATTCACCACCCATGAGCACTGTAACTCGACATGCACTCTCGCAACAACATGAATGTAACAACATTGTCATGTCAAGTCATGTCGAGTCATGTCATGAGTTGTTAATCAATGTGATGTAACGTGGAAGTCGAAGAGACCCACTTGTTGAAAAAAGAGTCATGTAAGTAAAAAATTCACGGAATTCAAACAGTCATGATGGTAGTCGAACAACCGCAAGGGTCAGTTTCACCCTTGGCCATAAATACCCCCTCATTTGTGCATGCAAAAGGCTTTTCACCTCAGCTCCTCCCACATAGCCAAGAGAGTCTGTAATATTTTCTTTGAGGAGTAAGCAGTAGCTTCAATGCCCCGCACTCGGCATTAGTGAGGTATGGTGTAACAATGTGTCTTGGAACTTTTGCTTAATTCAGAAGCCTACTAACAGGATAGCACGTTTTGACACATGTATTGTATCCATTGTAAGAGTGAACTTTAACACTTGTAATGCATGTTGCTTTAACCTGTGTTCTACATCTGAACTATTTCATTTTTTGTAATGCATAATCTATTAATGGAAATTTGTTTTATATGCTGTTAACACTGTCTCGGCCGTGTAGATTCTCCCAGACATAGATAGACCTTTCACATGAAGCTTGTTGTAACAATCGTTGCACTTGTTCAAACTGATCCATTGAGTGTTGTACGTGTTATCTTACCTTATATGTTGTGACTGCCACATCTGTGTGGAATGCTCCTCTGGAAGCTATGCATGTCCTGTTGTGTTGTGTGTTCCTAGTCGAGTTGGTACTGCATCCCATCCAACCTAGGACTCAGTTTCACCCTCTCCCTTTACAGTGAAAGAACCATTGACACAAGTACACTTATACTCACTAGGCACGTGAAACTCACTTCTTGAAGACAAAGAAGATCACTCTCATGTGCTGACAAGCAAGAGTTGAGGAAAATCCTTAAGACAATGGCGACCGAGCCATCATACCGGATGGGAATTCCACACCAAATGGTGTGAGGTCTAGTTGGGACTTCATACCGGGGTGATGCCCTGAATGTTGGTGGGTCCATCACCATCAACATTTCTGGCGCTAGAAGGAGGGCCACCAGTTGTACATGTCTGAAATTCCCCTCACACTCATTCAACCATTGGTCAAGGAAGTAACTTGCACTCCCTCTCACCAACACGTGACTCTGTAGTTGGTTACTCCTCACCTCCCAAAATTGAACATGAGATTTCATATCAACACCTTCACTCCATCTGTCCCATCACTCACCAGTTCACCAAAGCAGTTGGACTGATCCCTGGCATATAAAATCTTCCACACACATCTAAGAAGCCAAAAGCCATTTCCACAAGAGTTGTTGTATCATTAGTGGAAGAAGCAGTCCTTGCCACACTTGAAGGTCTAGAAGAGGCTATTGAAGATGGAGAGGAATCTCCAATCTTCCTTAAAGATGAATAAGGCACCCTTGTGATCTTGGGATCGAACTCTAGTATAGGAGGTGAAGGGGAAGGTAGCGGAGGAGGTGAAGACAAACTGACAAACTCAGATCCAGAACCATTAGAATATGAAGTAGAGGAAAAGGATGAAGAAGATGAAGAGGACAAATAAAATGAAGAGATGGCTGACCCAAATATTGAATGGATGACTCAGGGACCATTGTCTGTCTCGACTATTCTGCACAAGATGCCAAAGTGAGCAAAGAAAATGAACATCAAATTCAACCCTGACAACACGGTGAAGGAAAAAGACCACTTAGATAACTTGTGCCTACAACTATAGACGCTTAAGTTACAAAATGATGACATAGCATGTAGATTGTTCCCATGTACCTTGGATGACCATGTAGCTACTTGGTATCACAACCTTCCACCTAACTCCATATAGAACTGGGGTTCTTTCAAATACATGTTCCTTGAAAAGTTTACTGATGACAAGACCCCAGCCATGCTACTCTAAGAATTGGGAAGCCTGAAGATGGAGGGAAAAGAGAAAGTGAGAGACTTCAATTAGAGGTTTATGTGTATTTTGAACAAATTTGCAGTAGACACTAAACCTAATGACTCGATCTCTAGTGACTATTACATGTCTGCACCATCCACCACCATTGTGCAGTTCGTTAAGAGAGCTATAAAGCCGACACTTTTGGAAAGTTGCGAAGAAGCTATTGTTGTTGAAAAGGACTTGCGCACAATCAGAGTCATCAAGGATGACCAATCAACGAAAGACTCCAAGGATGCGAGTAGAAATACCTAAGCAATGATGAGCAAAGGTAGAGACAAGGAAGCAACTGATATTGAGACCCTCACTCACCTTGTCATGAACTTGATCACCGAAATGTCCGAGCTCATGCAACAGAAAATGAACACATTCGCAACAAGTCATCTGCCTAGACAGAGACTGGAAAAAAACTCATCAACCAGCTCATCGAGCAATAACCAGTGCACTTCCAAAATTGTGTAGAAGCCTTTGTTTGAACTTGATCAGTGCACTGATCCTAAGTTCTATTCCTTCCATGAAGAGTTCCACCTCGAGAACTCTTGTTTGGATTGGAAGCAAGTCATTAGCTCTGTCTGCAGTCATACATGATGCGGAAGTCGATCTGTAGCATCCGGAAGACACTAATGATGACGAAGAAGTTGCACTTGATGAAACACCAAGTTCTGGGCATGTGGTGAATGCATATTAGTGCTTGCAAGTAATCTTGAAGATGAACACTAAGAATCAACCCAAAAATCAAAATGATCTTTACAATCTTAGGAGTAAAGGGGCTCCCCCTACACTTGGGGAAATGCAAGAGAAGGTGAGACAACTAATAAAAACTACCAATCCACCATCCATCTCAAAGCAACAAATGAAAAGCAAGTCCGGGAAGACAACGACGGATAAGAGTGCATCCATGAGCAACAAGTTGCTGAACACTCCACCGGAAAACATGAACATCCGTTCCACCCCAAACACGAGTCTACCACCTCTGGACTACAACATAGTTGATGAAATGAAGAAAACTTGAGTGAACATCAGTTTGTTTGAGTTAGCCAAAGTCCAGAGTTAGTGAGATATCCTGTTACGTGCATTGGGACAGACAACAATAGACAACACAACCTTTACCAACAAGGGAGTAGGCACACCTCTCGGATCACTCTCCACTGTGCGTAATACACTCTATATGGAAGATGCAAACTCAAGTTGCTCCCCATTCCTGCTTTCATTTGAAATTTTCAACTACAATGTTCAAAATTGCTTGGTTGATTCTGAAACATCATGCCACTCTCCATTGCTAAGAAGATCAATGCATGATGGAGTGAAACATCTGCGAGAATCATCCAACTTTAAAGAACATCAATACCAACCATTGGTGAACTGTGAGACATGATCATCCAACTATCTCATGACAGTCGAGTCCACAATTGCATCAACATAGTTGTTGTAGACATACCAGAAGCATATGGCTTGCTACTCAGCAGAGACTGGTCCAGCAAGCTAGATGGATATTTTGCTATAGACTAGTCTGATATGTGGCTTCTGTACAAGGAAAATGCAACTGAATATGGGTGTTATCCGAGAGGTATATGAAACAAAATGTCACTCCCATTAACGGTGAGAAGGAACCATTGGCCATCGTAGAACTCATATTTGGAAACTTCCTGGAAACAACATTGGAGTTTTATCTTGCATGGCCAACTCTAACCTCATCAAACAAGCAATTGGGACTACTTCCTCGCCCAACTGATGGTTATGAAACTTGTAAAATTTTTTTTCGATAGTAGCAGCAGTAGTAGCAATGGTAGTAGCAGTAGTACTAGCACACCAAACGGTCCATGTACGGACGAGCTGTGCGCCATGAGTTTTGAAAAATCGGGAACACATGATGGCTCAAGGACCAAGTGTATCCCAGTCATTCGAAACAATGGAAAATGCATGATTTCGAGCTATTTGAAGTTCGAATGCACAAACAATGATGCTAAGTATGAAGCTATCATGTTGAACACATGAAGGATGACCGCTATGAATGAACAAAGCATCCTGGGAACCTGTCATGATCTAACGATGGCCAATCTTGGTGCAAGCTACACACTGCAACAACAAAAAATCATTGACCCTTGATGAAACAGTACCAGAATGGGTCTGTATGAGTAGATAATGACCTAAGTACGCACTACACATGAGAAATCAAACATGAGATTCCAGGTAAAGGAGGAGACAAGCCATTGCAGAAAAGACCAGGTAATACATACATGTTGTTTGCACTCCTTTTATAGAAAAATTTGACTAACGTTTTAAGTGGTTGGACTAGCAAAGTTCATCATCATACTTGGTTTTCTAATTTACATCCCACACATAAGAAATCTGGTAAAATCCAATTACAAATTGAATCTAGAAACTTGAACCCTTGTCGGAATAAAAGCAACTACCCCGTGCCATCATTGGAGACCATTTTCAAGTAGTACCTGAAACAATGGTGTTTTCATCACTTGAAGGTTTTATGGAATGCCACTAGCTTCCAGTAGCGGAACCTAATGGACTTGCACTGATCTAAGAGAAGCTTGGTCCACACACGCATCATTTGCAATCACTTGATAGTCGGATTCACAACCTTCCTGTAAACGACCAAGAACTCAAGCATTATTTTCGGTAGGTCAGGCCACCCCCATGCCATGTACATAGTCTGCTTGCTGCTTGTTGTTTTCATCTTGTTTGTTTTGCTTATGATCTTTGTTTTTGCTTTGTTTGATTCTTCTTACTATTTTTGTTCACATTTGTTGTGTTTGTTTTATATACTACTATTTTTGGTTCCAGAAATAAGTGTTTCCAACTACTACGTTCTGGCTATTAGAATAGAGTATGTGGCTGAAATTTGAGGAAACTCATGACACTGCAACACTTGGCTAGTCTTGTCTTTGCCTTCTTATTCCTTGGCTGTAACTTTCGGCTGATTAAGTCCTGACGGAAAATACGAACTATATATAAGGGAAGTTTCAGTCCAACCATGAACCTGTGTCCACACTAGGAAGCCCCATGCCTATACTCAGCCTTCTGCTCTTTGTGTTCAATCTCATCCAACTGCTAGAAGTGGAGAAGGGGAAAATATAAACAAGCACATCTATGCCAGAGGTCTTACATGCTTCTCTGAAGGAACAACCTCTTTTTCTCTCAATAAGTTGGGAACCATCTTCACCCCAAAAATTAATAAGTGCCTATGCATAGTCCTCTTAAAAAATACAAAGGTGAAAGAAGAGAAAGGCTTCTTGCGTAGAGAGGTGAAGCATGCAACTCCACCGAGTTACTGACCAGGCTTGCTGGTAATGGAGAAAAGTGTGTGTTCCTACATGACTCCATAGGGGTGCTGGCTAGGCCTATTAGTAGTGGAGAAACACTAGAGATGAAAACTTATACATTGAAAATCTTCAACTCGTGAACTAAACTACCCTTCAGGTATTCGAAACACTAAGATCTAAGCTGAACTTTTGATTGTGTTTGACTGAGTTGGAAAAAGGTGAACCATGTATGTCGATGGGATAAGTGGGGAAACTAAAGTAACCCAAACATCGATTCAAAACTCCCTGAAAGACCAAGGCCCTGTGCTAGTAATGAACTAAAACAAAGAAGCTGGAGTTCTACCAGTGTGTCACCAAGTGTTGTAGCAGCTACAACCACCCTCCAAAATTTTGGGCTTGCACCAATATCAAAGCCTCCCTTGAGAGTTTCACTTTATGATAAAACACCCTTAGGTTCACTCTATGAGCTCATGTGAGTCTTTGCATCCACGTTGCTTACTCTTTTCATTCAAGTTCCTGTATGATGGTGTCTAAGTCATGCTTGCGACCATGTTTTGGTTATGCTTGAATTCTTCAATTCATGTGTGCTTGTTGTGTTCACTATGAAATCATCTATCGCACTCACACACGAAGTCACATTCATTGCAACACAAACATTGTCTTGATCAATGAATGGTCAATCACGAGCATTGCACTTGTCACTTGCACTGTCGTTTAGTCATGTTGAACATGTGTGTATGGATGGTTTGGGCCATTTTGGCGTTGAGTCATGTGAGTGTGTGTTTGTAGGATCACCTATGTATCTTTCGATTGTTCACACACTTAATATTGTTTGCTGAAGTTTTGACGACGAGACTGCCCTTTGATAGGTAGACCATCACCCCACTTTTGACTCGATCGATTGTCAACTAGAATAGCACAGAAGCACCAAGCTAGTATTTTTAAGCTGTGCTGCCCATTATATATCAAATCAAATTCCATTCTTATGACTTGGATAGTCGGAACCGGTAGTCACCTCGGGATTGAATCCCTTCAAAAAATTGCATGAGGCCACTGACCTCACTCACTCAATTGATGAAGGAAATTGTGTAAACATGCCAAATAGACACCAAATGCCTATCCCTCTCACCTTAGAAAATTGTACAGTTTTCCCAGCCAATCATCTGGACAGTTGACTGGCTACTCATCCAAGAATTGCGAAGTTTTCATGAGCAAGCCTTCTACCGTCTAGTAGCCCACTCAACCCAGAAATTGTGCACAGATGATCAGCAGGTTGGCTTCCCAACTTTAGTGCGATTTACCTGCCATCAGCTCCTAGCACCAAACTACCAGTTCCCTCCAAGAATTGTGTAGTTTCTGCTGCCAGTGACTGAGCAACCAACTACCAGTTCTCTCTGGAAATTGCATAGTTTTGGATACTAGTCACCCTATAGCCAACTACCAGTTCCCTTCGGGAATTATGCAGTTTTGGCTGCCAGTTTCCTGGGTAGTTCCTCCCAAAACCTGTGTAATTTCTACCTGCTGACCCTTCGTGCGGCCCGACCCGTTCCTCTTGAAAATTGCGCAAATCTGGCTGTCCAGGCCCCGCTGCCCCATTCATTCTTAAAAATGTGCAGAGCATGCTTGCCTTTCCTTCCAACAGCTCAGACTGTCCCTCCCAAAATTTGCGCACTTTTTCCTCCCAGTTGAGCCAAACCTCACAACAGTCACTGTCGACTCAGATTGTCTATCCACATCACTCAGTGACTCTTGCATAGTTTTCATCAGCAGTGCCTAGAGCCATCATATTGCTTCGTAACCTTGCTGACTCTCTCAGTCACCTCCATCTGAAATGATCATGTGTCATGGTAGACTAGGTTTTGGATTAGATGTCGTCTCATCATTAGTGACTGTAGGTATAGGTACACCAAAAAACATGGAAAAACGACGAATGGGATGAATGAAGGGAGCACATGCATAAGGAGAGGTTCACCAATCAATGAATGAATGATCCACGTGAAATAAATGAACACGATGAACATGCACCTTTGTGAACATATGAGATTATCAAGCCTCCCAACTTGCAAGCAAGGAACAACGTGCAAAAGCTTCATCAAGCGAACCAAGGACCGTCGAAGACTCTGTGCACTTCCCCATGTAGAGGTGAAGCCATGATACATCATGAAGACATCCATCACCCAGCAACACTATAACTCGACATGCTGTTTGGTCAATTTAGTGTTGTCTAAATTGCTATCATAAATTGTTAATCCGGGGCTCGTAAGCTGATGAAGTGAAGTGTACAATATATACTTAAGCAACCTTTCCTAGTTCTTTTTGTCATTTTTAGTTTATGTCAACTTATCTTCTTAATGTGATGTGATGAAGTTATAAACAAGTGAGTGAATGTGTGTGTATGTGGCGATTTCTAAATGCTTCTTGAATTTTAAAGAGAAAATTTGAACAATAACTTGGAATGGAATTAAATCTTCGAATGAAAGTAAAGCATCAAACGAAAAGACCAATGGCACTAGTCCAATACCTTTACTACTGATAAGAATGAAAATGACATCTACATTAACTCAGCTGAAAGCAAGAACACTACTCTAACTCCTCTATTGAATCTAAATCAATGCAAAAATTAAGTGACAAATCACACTACTTAATTCTCCCTTAACATTCTGCCTTTAGCTAAATTGATCATGTGAAAAAGAGTTAGGAGTGAATTAGCAATATGAATCTAAAACTAAATTAACCAAGTTGCAATTAAATGATGTTTTGGTCCCATAAAATTTAGTGAATCATGATAAAAAGAACCATCAAGAGATTAGCAACTTGACAAAACTTGATAAAGTAACTAGGCAAGGAAACTAACTAAGCAAGGAAACTATTGAAAATCAAAGCGAAAGTCAGCAGTTTAGATAAGACAACTTCAGATGCCACTAGTGTTAGAAAGAAGGAAAATCACACTGTCCCGGGCTCCTAACAAAGCTGTAAAAACACACACTGATCAGTCATGAAAAGTAAAGAAACGTAAAGCAGCATGATTCAAACTGTACATTAATATACATGGTAAATTAGAGAAAAAGGAATGCAGGAAAGCAAATTTAAAAGATACTATACAATGGTTGTAGCAGATAGGGGCCCTCCATCCACTTCAACCAATTAAAAGATCAGCTACGCAGGTAAGAACATAACTGTCTTTTTGGTATTAAATCAACACATAACAAAATACAATGGGGAGCGTAAACGCTATATAAAAGAGTCTTGAAACAGAGTTTACAACAGCAAAAGACTAACTTCCCAAAAAAACTCCCTAATCAGCGTGTAGAAACGCTTTATTTATAGCAGGAACACCAATTGTTCCGTGCGTAAACTAAGCTAACTAAAAGCTATGCAAAAGACACGTTCAGCAGCACCGTGCATGGATTTAGGAAACGGTCATCATGTTTGATAAATCCGCTATTGGATTCTTGTCCCTTGCAGTCTTCGTGGCTAAAGAAGAGGCCAGCTGTGACTTTCGTGCTCCACCTGAACACGCAGAGCCGTGCCACCATTTGCAACCTTGCCGTTTGACCAGAGTTACCTCCACATTGACCAGTGGTGTAGACAGCCAGTTTGGCTGAGCTGACAGCACACGCACCATGTACACAGTCATACAAACTTGCCCATGTGGATCTTTCCTCTGGAGGACACCTGGATCATAGCAAACAAGAAAATGGCTGCAGAATCTGGGATTGGCTGCGGAATCAGAGATCGGCTGCGGAAACCTTGTATCAGCTGCGGAATTGCAGCACTTGAACCAAAAATCTAAACCAACCTTCAATCATAGCACAATTAGAAAATCATGTTAAAAAGTCCTATAATGCAATGAATTGAACAAGTTGATGAAGGAAATGATGACAAAAGAAGGAAATGAGTAGGGAAAGGCTGTTGGGAGGATGGGTAAATGAGTACAGGTTTGAGGCTCAACATACCCCCACTGTGAAGGTGTTGCATGTCCTCATGCAACCAAAACTTTGTCATGATTTCTTTTAGTTCATATGCTCAGATGCCTCTGCCAAGACATCCAACCTTCTCCTTTTTCTTCTTACTGCCAAATTTGTTCTTGGTTTTCTAACCAAACACCTAAAATTCAAGTTAATCAAGGCCCTGCTCAATTTCTTGCATTTCCTCTTCAATTTTCTGTTCTTTTTCTGCCAAAGAGCCAAGTGAAGCATGGTGTTGTCATGGACAATTTTGTCCACCTTGCTTTGTTCTTTCAATGCTTCATTCTCCTGCTTAATATGCCGGTTCAAGACTTCCAGCTCAAATACCTCTTGTTTTAAAGATTTGACTTGTTCATCAAGAGGCACTATAGTGCTTGGACCGACAACAGATTGCTCTAAAGTCTCCAAATAATCATATGCCTTCTGCTGGTCAGGGTCAATGTGAGGTGTTTGTCTTGGTCTAAATTCAAATTCTTGAAAGCTGCTTTCTTTTTCTTGCTGGAAGGGACTTTCCTCTCGTGGAGGACTTAGCTCAATATCTAGCTAAATTGGAGTCTTTTCAGGTGTGCCCAAATCAATGAAATGGGGATGTTTTCCTTTGGTCACACTCATTTTTCCCTTCAGCCTACTGCTTCTTCTCGCTTGTACATTAGTGCTCTTTTGCTGGGCACTATGTTTCTCTTTCTGTTTTCTCTTTAAGAGGGCAGTGGCTTGAAGTTGTGCTAATCTATCAGCTAGTGTTTGAGATTCTTCTTCAATTGAGGGCTTAGGTGAAGGGAATGACTCTTGCACAATGGCTTTCCCTTTATCCCCCTTTTTTCTTTTAGTTCTATCTCCCTTTTTCCTTTCTTCTTGGGCAATTTCTTGGGCAGTTTCTTGAACAGTTTCTTCAGCAGTCTCTTGGGCAGTTTCTTCAATTTCTACAGCAGTTTCCTGGGAAGTAATTTCTTTCCCTCTTCTCCTATTTCTCTTTGGTATCCTAGGAGAGCTGCTAGAGGCTTTAGCTACCTCTTGAAAATGGTTTCTAACTAGAAACTTCTCCCATGTATCATTTTTAGTTTTTAACTGCTCCTCAATTAAAATTTTAATGAGTCCATGGTGATACAAGTGGGGTTCAATGTTTCCCACGTGTTTCTGAACAATGGCACTCATCTTATTTAGACTAGCTAACAAGAAACAAGGTAGGTTGATAGCACGGTCATCCATAAAGTGCATCATGATTCTTGCATGGTATACATACACGACACCGAAACGGCCTTCACATGTTAAAAATTTTTGAACAAGCAACAACAATGAAGTCCATTCTTCTTTAATGACACGTACAGGGATTCCCTTAGTGAAAATGGAGGTATCCATACCTGGATTATTGAGCATATTTCTCCACTCTTGATCTTCAACTGTTTTGTTTTTGAACCAGCGTTCTCCTTTTTGAGGAAAATCGGTTGCTGTGGCCAAGGTGCTCTCTGTTATGGTGAATTGCAGGTCTCCTACCTCCACGGCTTTCGCATCAAATGACCGGGCAAATGCCTTTGTCACCTCTTTATTGTACCCGTTAAATTTCTGAATGAACTTCAACCATTTGGCTCTTTGCAGTGCTTCTTTTATCTGTGGGTAGCCCTCTAAAAATTTCGAACCCTCTGGTTCTGCTCTTAACAATTTCCCCATTTTGGGCTCTCAGTTTTACTTGAAGCTCTGACAGTGGGATATGGATGCTTGAGGAGAATGCTTCACGGGAAAAACAGGGGAATTACAGTTGTAATAGAGTAACCGTAATGTAATAAATGGTATGGTGCAGAACTTGTGATTGGGGTTTTGAACAGTGAGGTGAGGAAAGAGAGATTTACAGTAAAAACGAGACTGGTGTATGAAAACGAGAATGGAAACTGTGGTATGAGAGTAGAGAACAATATGGAAATGAGTTTATGTATGCGGGTGCAACGGTCAAATCTGTAAGCGTCAGGTGGCTACGTATACTTGGCTGCGGAAATGATCATTTGTAGAGCCGTAGTACACTTGTATACGTCACTGAGGTACGAGTGGTTAATGGAAGAGTAGCTCGTATCAAGTTCAAATCAATAGAAATTAGGAAACCGTTAGGAGGGTGATGAGGTGGATTAAGCGTGATCGTGGACGAGGAGTGGGATAATCTTGTCAATCATTGCATTAAGTGACTCCTACCACGATTTGAAAACCATGCATAAATGACATTAAACTGTTGGTTAAAAATTTGGAACATACCTTCATACGTTTGCATTTGATCCCTTTGTTGATTATGGTGGATAACTTTTGATTGCTTTCTGGCCTTGTAGGTGCTATGTATCCTTGTTGCCCTTTGATGATGATACCTCTGACTGTAAATTTTCCTTTTTGAAACATAATTGCTTTGATTGCAGAGACAGAGTGTATTGGCTGCGGAAACTTGGTATGAGCTGCGGAATCTGCAACAACACTTT
>APFE030186257.1:69544-132847 GCA_000404065.3 Pinus taeda | reverse complement strand
AAAACTTGAACAATAACTTGGAATGGAATTAAATCTTCGAATGAAAGTAAAGCATCAAACAAAAATACCAATGGCACTAGTCCAATACCTTTACTACTGATAAGAATGAAAATGACATCTACATTAACTCAGCTGAAAGCAAGAACACTACTCTAACTCTTCTATTGAATCTAAAGCAATACAAAAATTAAGTGACAAATCACACTACTTAATTCTCCCTTAACATTCTACCTTTAGCTAAATTGATCATGTGAAAAAGAGTTAGGAGTGAATTAGCAATATGAGTCTAAAACTAAATTAACCAAGCTGCAATTAAATGATGTTTTGGTCCCATAAAGGTTAGTGAATCATGATAAAAATAACCATCAAGAGATTAACAACTTGACAAAACTTGATAAAGTAACTAGGCAAGAAAACTAACTAAGCAAGGAAACTAATGAAAATCAAAGCGAAAGTCAGCAGTTTAGATAAGACAACTTCAGATGCCACTAGTGTTAGAAAGAAGGAAAAACACACTGTCCCGGGCTCCTAACAAAGCTATAAAAACACACACTGATCAGTCATGAAAAGTAAAGAAATGTAAAGCAGCATGATTCAAACTGTACATTAATATACATGGTAAATTAGAGAAAAAGGAATGCAGGAAAGCAAATTTAAAAGCTACTGTACAATGGTTGTAGCAGACAGTGGCCCTCCATCCACTTCAACCAATTAAAAGATCAGCTACGCAGGTAAGAACAGAACTGTCTTCTTGGTATTAAATCAACACATAAAAAAATACAATGGGGAGCGTAAACGCTATATAAAAGAGTCTTGAAACAAAGTTTACAACATCAAAAGACTAACTTCCCAAAAAAACTCCCTAATCAGCGTGTAGAAACGCTTTATTTATAGCAAGAACACCAACTGTTCTGTGCGTAAACTAAGCTAACTTAAATCTATGCAAAAGACACATTCAGCAGCACCGTGCATGGATTTAGGAAACGGTCATCATGGTTGATAAATCCGCTGCTGGATTCTTGTCCCCTGCAGTCTTTGTGGCTAAAGAAGAGGCCAGCTATGACTTTCGTGCTCCACCTGAACACGCAGAGCCATGCCACCGTTTGCAACCTTGCCGTTTGACCACAGTTACCTCCACGTTGACTAGGGTGTAGATGGCTGGTTTGGCTGAGCTGATAGCACACGCACCATGTACACAGTCATACAAACTTTCCCATGTGGCTCTTTCCTCTGGAGGACACCTGGATCATAGCAAACAAGAAAATGGCTGCGGAATCTGGGATTGGCTGCGGAATCAGAGCTTGGCTACGGAAACCCTGTATCAGCTGCGGAATTGCAACACTTGAACCAAAAATCTAAACCAACAGTAAATCATTAGCACAATTAGTAAATCATGTTAAAAAGTCTTATAATGCAATGAATTGAACAAGTTGATGAAGGAAATGATGACAAAAGAAGGAAATGAGTAGGAAAAGGCTGTTGGGAGGATGGGTAAATGAGTGCAAGTTTGAGGCTCAACGCATGCACTCCAGCAGTAGCACATATGTACTAACACTGTCATGTCAAGTCATGTTGAGTCATGTCGTGAGCCGTGTCACCCACATCTACACTCTCGGCTATGTTGTCAATAAATGTGATGTAATGTGGAAGTCCAAGAGACCCGTTTGTTGAAAAAAGAGTCATGTAAGTCGAAAAGTCACAGAAGTCAAATGGTCATGAGGGTAGTTGAACAACCACAAGGGTTAGTTTCACCCTTGGCTATAAATACTCCCTCATTTGTACATGCAAAAGTATTTTTCACCTTAGCTCCTCCCACATAACCAAGAGAGTCCGTAATATTTTCTTTGAGGAGTAAGCAGTGGCTCCAATGCCCTGCACTCAGGGTTAGTGATGTATGATGTAACAATGTGTCTTGGAACTTTCGCTTAATTCAGAAGCCTACTAATAGGCCAACATGTTTTCACACATGTATTGTATCTATTGTAAGATTGATTTTTAACACTTGTAACGCATGTTGCTTTAACTTGTGTTCTACATCTGAACTATTTCATTTGTTGTAATGCATAATATATTAATGGAAATGTGTTGTATATGTTCTTAACGCTATCTCACCTGTGTAGACTACTCTCCCGGACATCAGACAAACCTTTCACATGAAGCTTGCTGTAACAACTGTTGCACTCATTTGGACTAATTCGTTGAGTGTTGTACATGTTATCGTACCTTGTATGTTGTGACTACCGCATTCGTGTGGACTATTCCTTTGGAAGCTATGCATGTCCTGTTGTGTTGTGTGTTCCTAGTCGAGTTGGGACTGCATCCCATCCAACCTGGGACTCACTTTCATCCTCTCCCTTTACAGTGAAAGAACCATTGACACGAGTACACTTGCACTCACCAGGCATGAAAAAATCACTTCTCGAAGACAGAGCATACCACTCTCCTGTGCTAACAAGCAAGAGTTGAGGAAAATCCTTAAGACAATGGCAACCGAGCCATCATACCAAATGGGACACCCACACCAAATGGTGTGAGGTCTAGTTGGGACTTCATACCGGGGTATCCCCTGAATGTTGGCAGGTCCAACACCGTCAACAACATTATAATATTAGGGTTTAATAATAGGTTTATAAGATTGAGGTTTTTAATATTGGGTTATAATATTGCATTTGAATATTAGGGTTTGAAATGTTGGGTTTTTAATATTGAGGTTTATAATATTGTTTTAATATTAGGTTTTAGTAATCTTAGGGTTTATAATATTAATGCACTAGTTTATAATATTAATCCTAGGGATTACAATATTAATCTTAGGTTTTATAATGTTAGGTTTTATAATATTTGGTTTAATAATGTTACGTTAGAATGGTATAAAAATCTATCCATTGTCACAATGTGACAAGCATCGTGATAATCATTGTCACAATGATACATTACATTGCAATTTATTCAATGTCAAATTACGACACTGAATAAAATAGAGTTTAATATTTTGGTTTATAATATTGGGTTTAAGGCTTAGGGTTTATTTTGGTTTATAATATTGGGTTTAGTGTTTATAATCTTAAGGTTTTTAATCGTAGGGATAATAATATTAAACCTAGGGCTTTTAATCCTAAAGCTTATAGTCCCTTGCATTTATATTATAAATCTTAGGGTTCAATATTATTCCCTTGGGTTTATAATACTGAACCCTTAGGTTTATAATACAGATCCCTTGGGTTTATTAATTTCTTGAGTTTATAATATTAGTAATCCCTTGGGTTTATTAACCCCTTCAGTTTATAATTTTATTAACACCTTGGCTTTGGGTGAAAATGTGAATTTGGGTTACAATTTTGTGAGAAACACTTCCAAAAAATTCCCAACCTCATTTTTCGAGCCAAACATTTTATTTATTTATTTAATATTTTAATTATTCATTTATTTATTTTTTTTAGTGTAATTTCCTAAATATATTTGGATGAACAATTATACAAACGTTCGGCCGAACTTTTTTCCATTTAGACTAATGTAAATCATTAAATGATATTTTCGCTGGAGTTGAAAAAGTCGGCAAAAAAATAGTTTTGACGAATAAATAATTCGGCCGAAAATATTGTTCAGCGGAAATAGTTGTTTGACTGAACTAGTTCTTTCGATCGAATTATTTATTCAGTTGAAAAAAATGTTTATATATATGTTGATCCATATGCTATTGTGAAGTTTTCCACTCTATTGATTTGTCTGTTGTGTGAAAGCCAAGCATTTTTGTATTGTGTTGTGTGGTCTATTGTCGAGAGTTGTTGTGTGGTCTTTTGTTGATCGATGTTCTATGCCCTATTTCCCTTCACTAAAACCAACCAGGTTATTGACTCCTTTTTCTTTCTATGAATTTTTTAATTTAGTGAAATATTTTTATGATATTTATGTGATGGTTTTTATTTTTATTTTTTTTGTTTTTTTGTATTATTTTGTTTTTGTTTTTTTGTTTTTGTTTTTCTTTGTTTGTTTGTTTTTCTTTAGTGTGGAATATTTCTTAGCCTGCTCGTCCACCCTGGTCACTAGAAGATTTCTCTCCTCATCCACCCTCATCGTTGAAATATTTCTCTCCTCGTCCACCCTCGTCTCTGGAACCTCCTTGTTCAGACTAGGTAAGTCGCTATCGCTAGTAAATTCTTTTAGTAGAGAATAATATCCTTGTATCTATTAGGAAATGAAGCCAGGCAGTAGAGGTTGCTGCTATGACTGCCATCATTGGCTCTATTCATATCTCCTATTTTTCTTTTCTTTTATACCAATTTTCTAATGGCAATAGAATCATGTATGTTTCCTTTTTTCTTGATGATAATGGACGTCCTCTGTTCCTCCCATTTATACCACTGAAAAAATAACAATATCAAACAAACTTCCTGGTGTTCACCATAAAGCACTCCAGATGTAATCAATCTCAAATTATTCTCCTATATGAACCATATGCACCCATCATTTTTCCAGCATCATAGGAAAATCATTCATTGTTAGGCTGGGCCTTATGATTATAACATCTCAACTTCTCATGACTTTGACCCAAAATACGTCAACAGAGAATATATGCAAGCATATAATGCTTGCATTCTCCGTATAACAGTAAGAAACACACCCTGTTCTTTTGTCAAGCTGAAGATAAAGATCTAACATAATGTAAGCTTAATCTGATCTAAGTGATTAGGGAAACCCAAAACCCCTCTTCATTGCTATACAGGTAATGTTCAATCTTATGTAGAAGTGTGATGAGTACATATAACTGATTATGGAAATAACGTATACAACTAGTGTTACAACAAAACCGGTAAGCTTAATCATACAGGAAACATAGAACCATTACCATTGTTACTTATATTAGGTTAATAGATCATATTACACAAAGGTATAAGCCTAGCTATGATATATGTCCCATCTATTGAATATCGCAGAACTGGTGATTAATGTACATAATAGATATGAGCTAGTAAGCTATAGGTAGGTTGTGTTTGATTAGAGTTACATGCTTATATCATCATAACAAGAACAAGACATTCACGTACAAGCTCATAATACACTCTCTGTGTTCGCCGGGATTTTCAATTCTAATCCATGTCCATCTTTTTCCTTTTCCATTCGGTGAAAAGGTTTTAGTAGTTGGTTTATTCCTGTGTTCAGATTTGGGAAAATTGAATCTGCACTTATTCTGAGTTCTCCTGGAGATGGAAATCTCTATTTACAATAAATAGATAAGAAATCTCAGTATGTCGTTCAAACTTATAAGGATTGAAATTATAACACAAATCTAGACAACAATCAAATTTACTTGTAACCATTTGCATTTCATTTGAACGTTTTGATGGTATGCACCCATCCTTTTTCCAGCATCATAGGAACATCATTCATTGTTAGGCTAGGCCTTATGATTATAACATATCCACTTCTCATGACTCTGACCCAAAATACATCAACAAAGAATATGTGCAAGCGAATAAGATTTGCATTCTCCATATAACTATAAGAAACATTCCTTGTTCTTTCGTCATGCTGAAGATAAAAATCTAACATAATGTAAGCTTAATCTGATCTAAGTGATTATGGAAACCTAAAACCCATGTTCATTTCTATGCAAGTAATGTTCAATCCTATGTAGAAGTGTGATGAGTACATCTAACCTATTATGGAAACAATGTATACAATTAGTGCTACACAAAACTGATAAGCTTAATCATACAGGAAACATAGAACCATTACCATTGTTACTTAGATTAGGTGAATAACTCATATTACACAAAGGTATAATATTAGTTATGATATATGTCCCATGTATTGAATATGGGAACACTGGTGATTAATGTACACAATAGATATGGGTTAGTAAGTTGTAAGTAATTCATGTTTGATTAGAGTTACAAGCTTAGATCATCATAACAGGAACAAGACATTCATGTACAAGCTTGTAATACACTCCCTGTGTCCACTGGGATTTTAAATTCTAATCCATGTCTAGATTTTTCCTTTTATATTCAGTGAAATGGATTCAGTAGTTAGCTCCATACTTCACTCAGATCAAGGAAAATTGAATTTGCATGTATTCTGAGTTCTCCTAGAGAGGGCAATCACTATTTACAAAAAATATTAAAATAATATCAATATGTCATTCAAACTCATAAGCATTGAACTTATAATACAAGTCTAGATAAAAATCAAATTTACGTGTAACCACTTGCATTGCTTTTGAAGGGCTTCATATGTGACAGGAATATCTAGCACCTCAAGCCTACCTGCACATTTTCAAGTGTGTCATATAGGGCCTTACTATTTCTCATTGAGAGCCATTGCAATACAATAACAAAGAGATTATTATTACAGACAAACCTTAAGTTTAATTGATAATTCGGCATGTGGAATATGCACCTATATAAAAATATTTGTTGATCATAATAAAAGTGTTGGTCACTGATTATTGGTATTGGCCTATTGATTTTTCCTTATGCATGGATGCCATAATATTATTGTTAATATCCTCTATTATTGAATGAAAAATCCATCAGTCTGGGTAAACTACTATGTATGCCCGAGGGCTGCTTCAAGCATGATTTATTCAGCTGGAAAATCACAAATAAACCATAAAATACTCTCTCAATTTTACCAAAAAAATCCTTCCCAATATTACCTTAGAAAATTCTAATTGCAAGTTTATTTTTCTTTCTGAAGCTACTAAAATTTTGTGTTCATTTAATAAAAATTTAATAGATTAATGAATTGAAAAGATTGAAATAGGAACGAAAAATACCAAATGGACGGACTTGATGCTTGAGAAACCACCTTGCCAAGGCTAAACAAAATGTCTCTCAGTTTATGATGCCCATGTTAAAACATTGCAGAATATAATTTCCACTATGTGATAAGAAGAATAGAGTCTGATCTATGTCTTCCTAAGAAATAAAATCACTAGATTATTAATGCATTTGCATACTTCTGGCACAAGATTCAAGTACCACATTAAATCCTAGCACAATTAAGAAATCTTGAATTTGAAAAAAGATTATCTGTAGCAACAATACAATATAGATATCTTGAAATTGAAAAAAGATTATCTGTAGCAACAATACAATACAGATATCATATATACTAAAAAATTAAATTTATGATTCCACATTACATACTTATAATGAATCAAAGAATGTACAAATCCTCTACTAGCGTTAATTAAAATAAAATTAGCCAAATGAAAAAATGGACAAATATTTTAAAAATGCTTTTCAAAAATGGATATTTTCACTTGAGTTGAAATGGTGGCTTGGTCACCATCATTGACTTACATCTTGCAATTATATTTACTTTCCTGGATGAATTAATTTGATTAATTGTTTGAATGCTGAAGGAAAAAAATAATGAGTAATTATAGTGTTGGCATTGCTTTGCCATCTGTTTTAATTTTAATGTTATTGGGTTGCTGATTAGAGATCTCTAGTTGTATTCTTCTTGCAATTATCCAACTATCCAGCCAAGTAAAAACAACCTTTCTTTCTACCTAGCCTTCCAATAGATTTGTCTAAACAATAATATTTTTGCATAACCTAAAAATACCTGTATAAATATATTAAACTAATTTGATTGAATTTTTTTTTTTTTTACAGCGATCAAAAAAACCCATTAAACATGGTTGGAAAATGGACATTATGCATAGAAGTTTCTTGTTATCCAAATCCAGGGCAAGCAGTGATTACTTATGTGATATGCAATATTGTGACAAACAAATTCCTCCAAAGGAAAAGGAATGTACCTGGAAGAACAACAAACAATGAAGCATATTATATTGCATTGATAGAAGGCTTAGGACAATATAGGGAGTATGGATCCAATGGAATTGTAGTCTTCACGAATTCTGAATTTGTGTGCAACTAGATGAAAGGTGTGTACCAAGTTAAAAATGAGAGGTTAAAACAACTGCATGGAGAAGCAAAAAATATTGTCAGTCAATTTCAATCATTTAGCATAAGACATTGTGAAAATGTTAATAGGATGTCTAATGATCTATTATATGGGGAAATTCCAATTCAAGATGTGTGTGTGAAAGATGAATTACTATTAAGAAGTTCTCTATCAATATTTATTGATAGACATTGTAAGATATCTTTGATATATGTGTGTTTTTTAGTTATCAATGTGTCATTTTTAATGACCATGTGTTCTTTTCAATTCTATACCAAGTGTTCCCCCACTATGTAAACACAACTTGATTAACTTGACATGTTTTAGAAAATTTTGTATTTACTTTCAAAATGTGCATGCTTCAACACTTGTGTTTTTAGTCTTTCAATATTTTTAAATATCAATTTTAATAGCTTGAAAGGAATGATGTAATTTCAAGGGTTTAAATAAATTAAATGCATGGGGTAACTTCAAGGGTTATCTCAATTTTCTGAATTTTTAATCTTTTTAAATAGAAATTTCAATATTTTTAAATGCATGTTGTAACTTGAAGAGTTACAACAATTTTTTGAATTAATGATCTTTTTAAATAGCATTTTTAGAAAAAATTGTAAATCCACATGATAAATTTTTAAATATCATGCATGTTTATATATCTATAGATATCCATATCATGGATGCACATTTGCCACATGATTCTTCGAGGTGAACATCAATAGAGTATCATGCATCTATGAGAGCAGGAGGTTGAGGTCGTGGATCAAAGAGAATATCAAATGAATTAGGTGAGGTCCATTGTTGACATCATGATATCTATGTCTATGTCTATGTCTATGTCTATGTCTATGTCTATCTATCTATCTATCTATCTATCTATCTATCTATCTATCTATCTATATATATATATATATATATATATATATATATATATATTTGTGAATTTACTTAAATGATAAATAAGTAGAATCATATTTATGTACATATATATATTGAAAATTGATTTTATATTTTTTTTATATGATTCGCTCACAATGTTGTCGCATGACGATGGTCAACATTCTTCGAGTGGTCATCAATCTCAGGGTGATCAACATTCACTAGGTGGTCAACATTCTTCGGGTGGTCAACATCATTTTGGTAAATTATACATGTCTATATTGCACACATGTATGAATACGTTTGTTCATATGTTTTTATATTTATGAAATTATATATATATATTGATTCAAAGGGTGAAAATGCTAGTCCAAGTAGACATAAGCGAAGACGATTAGTTCAAGAAGAAGGCTCGTCACTAACTACATTTTATCCATCTGATACTTCGAAAGAGCTTCCTTGGGAGACAAACCTCTTACAATGCACATTACAAAAGTGAAAAACTCATTATTCTAAAGTGAGGAAATATATTGGGAGTTTAGAGCCCCCTGCAGAGAGTAGAGAAAGCTTAGAAATAGTTACACACTCTCTAAGCTCATTTTTTGAAGTTTATCAGAAGCTTGGGCCAACCAGAGATTCATTTATAAATATGATGAGGCATAAAAATGAAGAAGTGATGGGTCCCGATAAATGAGTCGAGGTTAATAAAAGGGTTACAAAAGAAGATGCAAAATATATGTTTAATTTCAAATAAGGGTCGAAAAGAAAAGTGTTGAAGGTGAAATATTTCAAGCACCCTGATATAGCTTGCCATATGTATGTTAGGTTCCTCGCAGCGTATGGAAACCTGCCATGGAATGATGAGGTTCTAGATTATTTTGCAAAATTATTTTATGTATATTTTTTTTTGGGTATGAAACCTGATTACAATGACCTTCCATTCGAATATTACAATAATGGGAAAGCTCAACTATATAATCGTAAGGGTGCATTATGTGATATTGAATTTCCTCACCCTTAGCCACCTTTGGTACACAAACCTCCTCATCTAGTAACTTTGTGGTTAGAGATGGATGCCACTTCTCAAATTAGTTGAGAAGGAAGGGATGCCATTATAGATAACATACAAAGTGCATTGACTGGAATTGATATTGGTCTAAATCGGAAAAGAGAAATAGCTAATGCACATGCAAGTTTTGTATATAAAATAGATGAGGAGATAGATAATATGAATACTAAAGAACTTAAAGTATATGAAAAGGTTTGTCATAATGGTTGGCAAGACCTAATTGTTCATGAAGAAGAGGGTGTGGGATCGATATGTTTCAATGTTCAGGGTTGATATTTTAATGTAATTTGTAATATATGTGTTAATGTTGATTCACATACATTTTGTTATTTTTTTAGATATAATCTAACAAAAATGTATCATATGTTCAGCTTTTGTAGTTAACTCGTTTGTTGAATGAAAATTTTGATAATGTCACGGTCCTAGGTTTAGGTTCCAATGAAGATATTTTGAGAGATGTTAGTTTTTTTGAAGAGTTCATGTTGATACATTCATTATTTTACTTTTATTATATCGGTATATTGGGACCTAACATATTTTTAAAAGAAACAATTAAATGTATATATACTTAAATATTAACAGATTTTGATTTGAACCGATATTTTGGACATAGTGCCACCCTCTTCCTCCCTATTAGGAGGTGTGCCACAAGTATTGAATATTTTCTTATGTTTTGTTTTAAATTGAAGTGACAGTTTCATTAAAAAATGATTTATATATTTATCTTATAATTTTAAAATTTTGTAATTTTAGGTTTGGGGAGATTTCCATTGTCCAAGGACTTTAGCGACGGAGTCAACAATGGGGATAGGATCATCTCAACAATTTGAAAAAGTCGTGTAATGATTTTTTTAATATTGTGAGTTTATGCAATTTCATACATGCAATTTAAAATTTCTAGTATATACATGTACATGTATTGTACAAGGCATCTAGGAGGGCGTAATGCAAGATGAACACCAAAAGGGCACAATGAAGGGTGAACACCTTGAGGTATTGCATGGAATTTGATTTTTTTTTTTATAATTTTGTATCTCAACATGCACTCCACTGTAACTCGACATGCACTCCAGCAGTAGCACGAATGTACCAACACTGTCATGTCAAGTCATGTCGAGTCATGTTTTCAATAAATGTGATGTAATGTGGAAGTCGAAGATACCCACTTGTTGAACAAAGAGTCATGTAAATTGAAAATTCACGGAATTATAACGGTCATGAGGGTAGTCGAACAACCGCAAGGGTCAATTTCATCCTTGGCTATAAATAACCCCTCATTTGTACATGTAAAAAGCTTTTCATCTCAGCTCCTCCCACATAGCCAAGAGAGCCTGTAATATTTTCTTTGAGGAGTAAGCAGTAGCTCTAACACCCTGCACTCGGGGTTAGTGATGTATGGTGTAACGATGTGTCTTGGAACTTTCACTTAATTCAGAAGCTTGCTAACAGGCTAGCACATTTTGACACATGTGTTGTTTCCATTGTAAGAGTGAACTTTAACACTTGTAATGCATGTTACTTTAACCTGTGTTCTACATCTGAACTATTTCATTTGTTGTAATGCATAATCTATTAATGGAAATGTGTTTTATATGCTGTTAATGCTGTCTCGCTCGTGTAGACTCTCCCAAACATCAGACAGACCTTTCACATGAAGCTTGCTGTAACAACCATTGCACTCGTTCAAATTGATCCGTTGAGTGTTGTACGTGTTATCTTACCTTGTATGTTGTGACTGCCACATCTGTGTGGAATGCTCCTCTGGAAGCTATGCATGTCCTGTTGTGTTATGTGTTCCTAGTCGAGTTGGGACTGCATCCCATCCAACCTAGGACTCAGTTTCACCCTCTCCATTTACAGTGAAAGAACCATTGACACGAGTACACTTACACTCACTAGGCACGTGAAACTCACTTCTTGAAGGCAAAGCAGACCACTCTCCTGTGCTGACAAGCAAGAGTTGAGGAAAATCCTTAAGACAATGGTGACCGAGCCATCATACCGGATGGGACTTCCACACCAAACGGTGTGAGGTCTAGTTGGGACTTCATACCGGGGTGATTCCCTGAATGTTGGTGGGTCCAACACCGTCAACATTTCTGGTGCTAGAAGGAGGGCCACCAGTTGTACATGTATGAAATTCCCCTCACACTCATTCAACCATTTGGTCAAGGAAGTAACTCACACTCCCTCTCACCAACACGCGACTCTGTAGTTAGTTACTCCTCACCACCCAAAATTGAACATGAGATTTCATATCAACACCTTTGTTCTACTCGTCCCATCACTGACCAGTTTGCGAAAGTAGTTGGACTAATCCTTGGCATATAACATCTTCTACACACATCTAGGAAGCCAAAAGCCATTTCCACAAGAGTTGTTGTATCATCGGTGGAAGAATAAGTCCTTTCCATGTTTGAAGTTCTAGAAGAAGCAATTGAATATGGAGAGGAACCTCCAATATTCCTTAAAGACGAATAAGGCACCCTTGTGATCTTGGGATCGAACTCTAGTATAGGAGGCGAAGGGGAAGGTAGCAGAGGAGGCAGAGATGAAATGAAAAACTCAAATCAAGAACCATTAGAATCCGAAGTAGAGGAAGAGGACAAAGAAGATGAAGAGGACAAATAAGATGAAGAGGACAAATAAGATGAAGAGATGGCTGACCCAAATCTTGAATTGATGACTTAGGGACCATTGTCTCTCTCGACTATTCTGCACAAGATGCCAAAGCAAGTAGAAGAATGAACATCAAGTTCAACTCCGACAACACGGTGAAGGAAAAAGACCACATAGACAACTTCTACCTACAACTATAGACCCTTAAGGTACATAATGACGACATAGCATGTATATTGTTCCCATGTAACTTGGATGACCACGTAGCTACTTGGTATCAAAACCTTCCACCTAACTCCATATAGAACTGGGGTTCTTTCAAATGTATGTTCCTTGAAAAGTTTGTTGATGACAAGACCCTAGCCATGCTACTCAAACAATTGGGAAGCCTGAAGATGGAGGGAAAAGAAAAAGCGAAAGACTTCAATCAGAGGTTTATGTGTATTTTGAAAAATTTTGTAGTAGACACTAAACCTCATGACTCGATCACTATTGATTATTACATGTCTGCACTGTCCACCACCATTGTGCAGTTCGTTAAGAGAGCTATGAAGCCGACACTTTTGGAAAGTTGTGAAGAGGTTATTGCTGTTGAAAGGACTTGTGCACAATCAGAGTCATCAAGGATGACAAATCAATGAAAGACTCCAAGGATGCGAGTATAAATACCTAAGCAATGACGAGCAAAGGTAGAGACAAGGAAGCAACTGATATTGAGACCTGCACTTGCCTTTTCATGAACTTGACCACCGAAATGTCTGAGCTCATGCAATGGAAAACGAACACATTTGCAACAAGTCATCCACCCAAACAGAGACTAGAAAACAACTCATCAACCAGCTCATTGAGCAATAACCAGTTTTCTTCCAAAATTGTGCAGAAGCCTGCTTTTGAACTTGTTCAATGCACTAATCCTAAGTTCTATTCCTTCTATGAAGAGTTCCACCCTGATAACTCTTGTTTGGATTGGAAGCAAGTTGTTAGCTCTATTTGCAGTCATACACTTGATGTGGAAGTCGATATGTAGCATTCGGAATACACTAATGATGACGAAGAAGTTGCACCTGATGAAACACCAAGTTCTAGGCATGTGGTGAAAGCATATTAGTGCTCACAAGTAATCTCGAAGATGAACACTGAGAATCAACCCCAAAATCAAAATGATCGTTACAATCTTAGGAGTAAAGGGGCTCCCCCTACACTTGGGGAAATGCAAGAGAAGGTGAGACAGCTAATAAAAAACGCCAATCCACCACCCATCTCAAAGTAACAAATGAAAAGCAAGTCTGGGAAGACAACGATGGATAAGAGTGCATCCATGAGCAGTAAGTTGCTGAACACTCCGCTGGACAACATGAACATCCATTCCACCCCAAACACTTTGGTGAGTCTACCACCTTTGGACTACAACATAGTTGATGACATGAAGCAAACTAGAGTGAACATCAGTTTGTTTGATTTAGCCAAAGTCCAGAGTTAGTGAGATGTCCTGCTACGTGCATTGGGACAGAAAACAATAGACAACGCAACCTCTACGAACAAGGGAGCAGGCACACCTCCCGGATCACTCTCCACTATGCGCAATACACTTTGGATGGAAGAAGAAAACTCATGTTGCCCTCCATTCCTGCTTTCATTTGAAATTTTCAACTACAATGTTCAAAATTGCTTGGTTGATTATGGAATGGTAGCAACATCATGCCACTCTCCATTGTTAAGAAGATCAATGCATGATGGAGTGAAACATCCGTGAGAATCAACCAACTTGAAAGAACATCAGTACAAACCATTGGTGTACTGCGAGACATGATCATCCAACTATCTCATGACAGTCGAGTCCACCAATGCATCAACACAGTTGTTGTAGACATATCAGAAGCATACGGCCTGCTACTTGGTAGAGACTGGTCTAGCAAGCTAGATGGATATTTTGCTACAGACTAGTCTCACATGTGGCTTCCATACAAGGAAAATGCAACCAAATCTGGGTGTATTCCGAGAGGTATATGAAACACAATGTCACTCCCCTTAACAGTGAGAGGGAACCATTGGCCTTTGTAGAACTCATATTTGGAAACTGCCTGGAAATAACATTGGAGTTTTATCTTGCATGGCCAACTCTAACCTCATGAGACAAGAAATTGGGACTACTTCCTCGCCCAACTGATGGTTATGAAACTTGTATAGTTTGTTTTTCTGATAGTAGCAGTAGTAGTAGCAACGGTAGAAGAAATAGTACTAGCACACCAAATAGTCCATGTATGGACAAGCTCTGGGCCATGAATTTTGAAAAATCGGGAACACATGATGGCTCAAGGACCAAGTGTATCCTAGTCATTCAAAATAATGGAAAATGCATGATTTTGAGTTATTTGAAGTTCGAATGCACAAACAATGATGCTAAGTATGAAGCTATCACGTTGAACACACGAAGGACCACTACTACGAATGAACAAAGCATCCTGGGAACCTATCATGATCTGAAGATGGCCAATCCCGGTGCAAGCTACACACTACAACAAAAAAAAATCATTGACTGCTTGATGAAATAGTACCAGAATGGGTCTGTACGAGTAGATGATGATCTAAGTACACACTACACACGAGAAATCCAACATGAGATTCCAGGTAAAGGAGGAGACAAGCCATTGTAGAAAGGACCAGGTAATACATACATGTTGTTTGCACTCCTTTTATAGAAAAATTGACTAACGTTTTAAGTGGTTGGACTACTTGCAAAGTTCATCATCATACTTGGTTTTCTAATTTAAATCCTGCACGTAAGAAATCTGGGAAAATCCACTTACGCATTGAATCTAGAAACTTGAACCCTTCTCAGAATAAAAGAAACTACCCCATGCCATCATCGGAGCCCATGTTCAAGTAGTACTTGAAACAGTGGTGTTGTCTTCAGTTGAAGGTTTTCTGGAATGCCACTAGCTTCTAGTAGTGGAACCCGATGGACTTGCACTAGTCTAGGAGAAGCTTGGTCCACACATGCATCATTTGCAATCACTTGACAGGAGGATCGGAAACCTTCCTGTAAATGACCAAGACCTCAAGCATTATTTTCGGTAGGTCAGTCCACGCCCATGCAATGTACATAGTTTGCTTGCTGCTTGCTGTTTTCATCTTGCTTTTTTTGCTTATTATCTTTGTTTTTGCATTGTTTGATTCTGCTTACTATTTTTGTTCACATTTGTTGTGTTTGTTTTATATATTACTATTTTTGGTTCCAGAAATAAGTGTTGCGAAATTACTACGTTTTGGCTACTGGAATAGAGTATGTGGCTGAAATTTGAGGAAGCTCATGACACTGCAACACTTGGCTAGTTTTGTGTCTACCTTCTCTATGCTTGGTTGTAACTTTCCGTTGATGAAGTCCTGACAGAAAATACGAACTGTCTTTAAAGGAAGTTTCAGTCCAACCATGAACCTGTGTCCACACTAGGAAGCCCCATGCCTATACTCAGCCTTTTGCTCTTTGTGTTCAAGCTCATCCAACTGGTAGAAGTGGAGAAGGGGAAAATATAAACAAGAAAACCTATGGCAGAGGTCTTGCATGCTTCTCTGAAGGAACAACCTCTTCTTCTCTCAATATGTCGGGAACCCTCTTCGCCCCAAAAATTAATAAGTGCCTATGCATAGTCCTCTTAAAAAATACAAAGGTGAAAGAAGAGAAAGGATTCCTGCATAGAGAGGTGAAGCATGCAACTCCACCGGGGTACTGACCAGGCTCGCTGGTAGTGGAGAAATGTGTGTGTTCCTGCATGACTCCATCGGGGTACTATCCAGGATTTCTGGCAGTGGAGCAACGCCAGAGATGAAAACTTATGCTTTGAAAATCTTCAACTCATGAACTAAACTACCCTTTAGGTATTCGAAACATTGAGATCTAAGATAAACTTTTGATTGTGTTTGACTGAGTTGGAAAAAGGTGAACCATGTATGCCGATGGGGTAAGTGGGGAAACTAAAGTAACCCAAACATCGATTCAAAACTCCCCGAAAGACCAAGGCCCTGTGGTAGTAATGAACTGAAACAGAGAAGCTGGAGTTCTACCAATGTGTCACCAAGTGTTGTAGCAGCTACAACCACCCTCCAAAATTTTGGGCCTGCACTAATATCGAAGCCTCCCTTGATGATAACACACACTCAGGTTCACTCTGTGAGCTCATGTGAGTCTTTGCATCCACCTTGCTTTCTCTTTTCATTCAAGTTCCTATATGATGGTGTCTAACTCATGCTTGCGACCATGTTTTGGTTATGCTCGAATTATTCAATTCATGTGTGCTTTTTCTATTCTCTATGAAATCATCTATCACACTCACACATGAAGTCACATTCATTATCGCACAAACATTGTCTCGATCAATGAATGGTCAATCATGAACATCACGCTTGTCACTTGCACCATCATTCAGTCATGTTGAACATGTGTGTATGGATGGTTTGGGTCATTTCAGCGTCGAGTCATGTGAGTGTGTGTTTGTAGGATCACCTATGTATATTTTGATCATTCACACACTTAGTCCTTTTTGCTGAAGTTCTGATGACAAGACTCCCCTCTAATAGGTAGACCATAACCTCGCTTTTGACTCGATCGATTGTCAACTAGAGCAGCACAGAAGCACCAAGCTAGTATTTTCAAGTTGCGCTGCCCGCAATAAATCAAATCAACTTCCATGCTTACGACCTAGATAGCCGGAATTGATAGTCACCTCAGGACTGAATCCCTTCAAAAAATTACATGAGGCCACTGACCTCACTCACTCAATTGACGAAGTAAATTGTGCAGATAGGCCAAAAAGACACCAAGTGCCCATCCCTCTTGCCTTAGAAAATTGTGTAGTTTTCCCAGCCAGTCATGTGGGCAATCGACTGGCTACTCATCCAAGAATTTGTGTAGTTTTCATGAGTAGGCCTTCTACTGTTTAGTAGCCCACTCAACACAGAAATTGTGTAGAGATGATCAGTAGGTTGGCTTCCCAGCTTTAGTGTGATTTACCTACCAACATCTCCTAACAGTAAACTGCCAGTTCCCTCCAAGAATTGCGTAGTTTTTGCTGTCAGTGACTGAGCAACCAACTACCAATTCTCTCTGGGAATTGCATAGTTTTGGCTACTAGTCAACCCTGTAGCCAACTGCCAGTTCCCTTCGGGAATTATGTAGTTTTGGCTGCCAGTCTCCTGGGTAGTTCCTCCCAAAAACTGTGCAATTTCTGCCTGTTGACCCTTCATGCAGCCCAACCCGTTCCTCTTGAAAATTGCGCAAATCTGTCTGTTTAGCCCCCGCTACCCATTCATTCTTAAAAATGTGCAGAGCATGCTTGCCTTGCCTTCCAACAACTCAGACTATCCCTCCCAAAATTTGTGCACTTTTTCCTCCCAGTTGAGCTAGACCTCACAAACAGTCATTGTCGACTCAGATTGTCTGTCCCCATCACTCAGTGACTCTTACATAGTGTTCATCAGCAGTGCCTAGAGCCATCATCTTTCTTCAAAACCTTGCCACCTCTCTTGGCCACCTCCATCTGAAATGATCATGTGTCATGGTAGACTAGGAGGTTTTGGATTAGATGTTGTCTCGTCATTAGTGTTTGTAGGTATAGGTACACCAAAAAACATGGAAAAACAACGAATGGGATGAATGAAGGGAGCACATGCATAAGGAGAGGTTCACCAAAAAATGAATGAACGATGCATGTGAAACAAATGAGCATGAGGAACATGCACCTTTGTGAACATATGAGACTATCAAGCCTCCCAACCTGCAAGCAAGGAACAACATGCAAAAGCTTCATCAAGCGAACCAAGGACCATCGAAGATTCCATGCACTTTGCCATGCAAAGGTGAAGCTATGATACATCATGAAGACATCCATCACCCAGCAACACTGTAACTCGACATGCACTCCAGTAGTAGCATGAATGTACAAACACTGTCATGTCAATTCATGTCAAGTCATGTCATGAGTCGTGTCACCCACATCTACACTCTGGGCTATGATGTCAATAAATGTGATGTAACGTGGAAGTCCAAGAGACCCACTTGTTGAACAAAGAGTCATGTAAGTCGAAAAGTCATCGAAGTCAAATGGTCGTGAGGGTAGTTGAACAACCATAATGGTCAGTTTCACCCTTGGCTATAAATACTCCCTCATTTGTACATGCAAAAGGCTTTTTCACCTTAGCTCCTCCCACATAGCCAAGAGATTCTGTAATATTTTCTTTGAGGAGTAAGCAGTGGCTCCAACACCCTGCACTTGGGGTTAGTGATGTATGATGTAATGATGTGTCTTGGAACTTTCGCTTAATTCAGAAGCCTGCTAATAGGCCAACACATTTTCACACATGTATTGTATCTGTTATAAGATTGATCTTTAACACTTGTAATGCATGTTGCTTTAACTTGTGTTCTACATCTGAACTATTTCATCTTTTGTAATGCATGATCTATTAATGGAAATGTGTTGTATATGTTGTTAGTGCTATCTTGCCCGTGTATACTACTCTCCCGGACATTAGACAAACCTTTCACATGAAGCTTGCTGTAACAATTGTTGCACTCGTTTGGACTAATTCGTTGAGTGTTGTACATGTTATCTTACCTTGTATGTTGTGACTACCGCATCCATGTGGACTACTCCTTTGGAAGCTATGCATGTCCTGTTGTTTTGTGTGTTCCTAGTCAAGTTGGGAATGCATCCCTTCCAACCTGGGACTCACTTTCACCCTCTCCCTTTACAGTGAAAGAACCATTGACACAAGTACACTTACACTGACCAAGCACGCGAAACTCACTTCCCGAAGACAAAGCATACACTCTCCTATGCTAACAAGCAAGAGTTGAGGCAAATCCTTAAGACAATGACAACCGAGCCATCATACCGAATGGGACTCCCACACCAAACGTTGTGAGGTTTAGTTGGGACTTCATACCAGGGTATCCCCTGAATGTTGGCACGTCCAACACCATCAATGACATTATAATATTAGGGTTTAATAATAGTTTGATAAGATTGAGGTTTTTAATATTGGGTTACAATATTGCGTTTAATATTAGGGTTTGAAATGTTGGGTTTTTAATATTGAGGTTTATAATATTGGTTTAATATTAGGTTTTAGTAATCTTAGGGTTTATAATATTAATGCACTAGTTTATAATATTAATCCTAGGGATTACAATATTAATATTAGGTTTTATAATGTTAGGGTTTATAATATTTGGTTTAATAATGTTACGTTAGAATGGTACAAAAATCTATCCATTGTCACAATGTGACAAGCATCGTGATAATCATTGTCACAATGATACATTACATTGCAATTTATTTAATGTCAAATTACCACATTGAATAAAATAGGGTTTATTATTTTGGTTTATAATATTGGGTTTAAGGCTTAGGGTTTATTTTGGTTTATAATATTGGGTTTAATGTTTATAATCTTAAGGTTTTTAATTGTAGGGATAATAATATTAAACCTAGGTCTTTTAATCCTAAATCTTATAGTCCCTTGGATTTATATTATAAATCTTAGGGTTCAATATTATTCCCTTGGGTTTATAATACTGATCCATTGGGTTTATAATACAAATCCCTTGGGTTTAATAATTTCTTGAGTTTATAATATTAGTAATCCATGGGGTTTATTAACCCCTTCAGTTTATAATTTTATTTACACCTTGGGTTTGGGTGAAATTGTGAATTTGGGTTACAATTTTGTGAGAAATACTTCCGAAAAATTCCCGACCTCATTTTTTCAGCCAAACATTTTATTTATTTATTTAATCTTTTAATTATTCATTTATTTTTTTATTTTTTTCAATATAATTCCCTAAATTTATTTAGATGAAAAATTATACAAACATTCAGCTGAACTTTGCCTATTTAGACTAATGTAGATCATTAAATGAGATTTCCACTGGAGTTGAAAAAGTTGGCAAAAAAATAGTCTGGACGAATAAATAATTCGTCTGAAATATTGTTTAGCTGAATTAGTTGTTTGACTGAACTAGTTTTTTCGACCGAATTATTTATTCAGTCAAAAAAATGTTTATATATATGTCAAGCCATATGCTATTGTGAATTTTTCTGCTCTATTGATTTGTCTGTTGTGTGAAAGCCAAGCATTGTTGTATTGTGTCGTGTGGTCTGTTGTCGAGAGCTGTTGTGTGGTCTTTTGTTGATTGTTGTTTTGTGCCCTATTTCCCTTTGGTAAAACCAACCAGGTGATTGAATCCTTTTGTTTTCTATGAATTTTTTAATTTAGTGAAATATTTTTATGATATTTATGTGATGGTTTTTATTTATTTTGTTTTTCTTTTTTTTTTTGTTTTTGTTTTTTTTTGGTTTTTTGTTTTTGTTTTTTTGTTTTTGTTTGTTTGTTTGTTTTTCTTTAGTGTCAAACATTTCTTACCCTGCTCATCCACCCTCGTTGCTAGAAGATTTCTCTCCTCGTCCACCCTCATCGTTGAAATATTTCTCTCCTCGTCCACCCTTGTCTCTGGAACCTCCTTGTTCGGACTATGTAAGTCTCTATTGCTAGTAAATTCTTTTAGTAGAGAATACGCTCCTTGTATCTAGTAAGAAATGAATCCAAGCAGAAGAGGTTGCTGATATGACTACCATCATTGGCTCTATTCATATCTCCTATTTTTCTTTTCTTTTATACCAATTTTCTAATGGCAATAGGATCATGTATGTTTCCTTTTTTCTTGATGATAATGGATGTCCTCTAGGCCTCCCATTTATACCACTGAAAAAATAACAATATCAAACAAACTTCCTGGTGTTCACCATAAAAGCACTCTAGATGTAATCAATCTCAAATTATTCTCCTCTATGAACCATATGCACCCATCCTTTTTCCAGCATCATAGTAAAATAATTCATTGTTAGGCTGGGCCTTATGATTATAACATCTCAACTTCTCATGACTTTGACCCAAAATACATCAATAGAGAATACATTCAAGCATATAATGCTTTCATTCTCCGTATAACAGTAAGAAACACGCTTTGTTCTTTTGCCATATTGAAGATAAAGATCTAACATAATGTAAGCTTAATCCGATCTAAGTGATTAGGGAAACCCGAAACCCCTCTTCATTGCTATACAAGTAATGTTCAATCTTATGTAGAAGTGTGATGAGTACATGTAACTGATTATGGAAATAATGTATACAACTAGTGTTACAACAGAACCATATGCTTAATCATACATGAAACATAGAACCATTACCATTGTTACTTATATTAGGTGAATAGATCATATTACACAAAGGTATAAGCCTAGCTATGATATATGTCCCATCTATTGAATATCGCAAAACTGGTGATTAATGTACACAATAGATATGAGCTAGTAAGCTATAAGTAGGTCGTGTTTGATTAGAGTTACATGCTTATATCATCATAACAAGAACAAGACATTCATGTACAAGCTCATAATACACTCTCTGTGTTCATTGGGATTTTAAATTCTAATCCATGTCCATCATTTTCCTTTTCCATTCGGTGAAAAGGTTTTAGTAGTTGGTTTATTCCTTCATTTGGATTTGGGAAAATTGAATCTGCACTTATTCTGAGTTTTCCTGGAGAGGGAAATCTCTATTTACAAAAAGTCGTTCAAACTTATAAGGATTGAACTTATAATACAAGTCTGGACAACAATCAAATTTACTTGTAACCATTTGCATTTCCTTTCAACATTTTCATGGTATGCACCCATCCTTTTTCCAGCATCATAGGAACATCATTCATTGTTAGGCTGGGCCTTATGATTATAACATCTCCACTTCTCATGACTCTGACCCAAAATACATCAACAAAGACTATATGCAAGCGAATAAAATTTTCATTCTCTGTATAACTATAAGAAACATTCCTTGTTCTTTCATTGTGCTGAAGATAAAAATTTAACATAATGTAAGCTTAATCTGATCTAAGTGATTATGGAAACCTAAAACCCATGTTCATTTCTATGCAAGTAATATTCAATCTAATGTAGAAGTGTGATGAGTACATCTAACCAATTATGGAAACAATGTATACAATTAGTGTTACAACAAAACCAATAAGCTTAATCATACAGGAAACATAGAACCATTACCATTGTTACAAAGGTATAATATCAGTTATGATATATGTCCCATGTATTGAATATGGGAACATTGGTGATTAATGTACAAAATAGATATGGGTGAGTAAGTTGTAAGTAAGTCATGCTTGATTAGAGTTACAAGCTTAGATCATCATAACATGAACAAGACATTCATGTACAAGCTCGTAATACACTCTCCGTGTCCACTGGGATTTTAAATTCTAATCCATGTCCATATTTTTCCTTTTATATTCGGTGAAAAGGATTCAATAGTTGGCTCCATACTTCACTCAGATCTGGGAAAATTGAATTTGCGTGTATTCTGAGTTCTCCTAGAGAGGGCAATCACTATTTATAAAAAATATTAAAAAAATATCAATATGTCGTTCAAACTTATAAGCATTGAACTTATAATACAAGTCTGGATACAAATCAAATTTACCTATAACGACTTGCATTTCCTTTGAAGGGCTTCATGGATGACAGGAATATCTAGCACCTCAAGCCTACTTGCACATTTTCAAGTGTGTCATATATGGCCTTACTATTTCTCCTTGAGAGCCATTGCAATACAATCATAGAAAGATTATTATTACAGACAAACCTTAAGTTCAATTGATAATTCAACATGTGGAATATGCACCTATATAAAAATATTTGTTGATCATAATAAAAGCGTTGGTCGCTGATTATTGGTATTGGCCTATTGATTTTTCCTTATGCATGGATGCCATAATACTATTGTTAATATCCTCTATTATTGAATGAACAATCCATCTGTCTGGGTAAACTACTATGTATGGTCGAGGGTTGCTCCAAGCATGATTTATTTAGTTGGTAAATAAAAAATAAACCATAAAATTCTCTCTCAATTTTACCAAAAAATCCTTCCCAATATTACCTTAGAAAATTCTAATTGCAAGTTTATTTTTCTTTCTGAAACTACTAAAATTTTGTGTTCATTTAATAAAAATTTAATAGATTAATGAATTGAAAGGATCGAAATAGGAATGAAAAGTACCAAATGGACGGACTTGATGCTTCAGAAACCACCTTTCCAAGGCTAAACAAAATGTCTCTCAGTTTATGGTGCCCATGTTAAAACATTGCACACTATAATTTCCACGATGTGATAAGAAGAATAGAGTCTGATCTATGTCCTCCTAAGAAATAAAATCACCAGATTATTAATGCATCTGCATACTTCTGGCACAAGATTCAACTACCACATTAAATCCTAGCACAATTAAGAAATCTTGAAATTGAAAAAGATTATCTGTAGCAACAATACAATATATATATCATATATACTAAAAAATTAAATGTATGATTCCACATTACATACTTGTAATGAATCAAAGAATGTACAAATCCTCTACTAGCATTAATTTAAATAAAATTAGCCAAATGAAAAAATGGACAAACATTTTAAAAACACTTTTCAAACATGGATATTTTCACTTGAGTTGAAATGGTGGCTTGGTCACCATCATTTACTTACATATTTCAATTACATTTACTTTCCTGGATGAATTAATTTGATTAATTGTTTGAATGTTAAAGGAAAACATTAATGAGTAATTATAGTGTTGGCATTGCTTTTCCATCTTATTTTGGTGTTTTAATTTTAATGTTATTGGGTTGCTAATTAGATATCTCTAGTTGTCTTCTTCTTGCAATTCTCCAACCATCCAACCAAGTAGAAACAACCTTTCTTTCTACCTAGCCTTCCGATAGATTTGTCTAAACAATAATATTTTTGCACAACCTAACAATACCTATATAAATATATTAAAATAATTTGATTGAATTTGTTTTTTTAGAGGGATCAAAAAATCCATTAAACATGGTTGGAAAATGGACATTATGCTTAGAAGTTTCTTGTTATCCAAATCTAGGGCAAGCAGTGATTACTTATGTGCTATACAATATTGTGACAAACAAATTCCTCCAAAGGAAAAGGAATGTACCTAGAAGAACAACAAACAATGAAACATATTATATTACATTGATGGAAGGCTTAGGACAATATAGGGAGTATGGATCCAATGGAATTGTAGTCTTCACAAATTCTGAACTTGTGTGCAACTAGATGAAAGGTGTTTACCAAGTTAAAAATGAGAGGTTAAAACAACTTCATGGAGAAGGAAAAAATATTGTCAGCGAATTTCAATCATTTAGCATAAGACATTGTGAAAATGTTAATAGGATGTCTAATGATCTATTGTATGGGAAAATTTCAATTCAAGATGTGTGTGTGAAAGATGAATTACTATTAAGAAGTTCTCTATCAATATTTATTGATTGACATTGTAAGATATCTTTGATATATGTGTGTTTTTTAGTTATCAATGTGTCATTTTTAATGACCATGTGTTCTTTTCAATTCTATACCAAGTGTTCCCCCACTATGTAAACACAACTTGATTAACTTGACATGTTTTAGAAAATTTTGTATTTACTTTCAAAATGTGCATGCTTCAACACTTGTGTTTTTAGTCTTTCAATATTTTTAAATATCAATTTTAAGAGCTTAAAATGCATGATGTAATTTCAAGGGTTTAAATCAATTAAATACATGGGGTAACTTCAAGGGTTATCTCAATTTTCTGAATTTTTAATCTTTTTAAATAGAAATTTCGATATTTTTAAATGCATGTTCTAACTTGAAGAGTTAGAACAATTTTTTGAATTAATGACCTTTTTAAATAGCATTTTTAGAAAAAATTGTAAATCCACATGGTAAATTTTTAAATATCATGCATGTTTATATATCTATATATATCCATATCATGGATGCACATTCGCCACATGATTCTTCGAGGCGAACATAAATAGAGTATCATGCGTCTACTAGAGCGGGAGGTTGAGATTGTGGATCAAAGAGAATATCAAATGAATCAGGGGAGGTCCATTGTTGACATCATGATATATATATTGAAAATTGATTTTCTATTTTTTTATATGATTCGCTCACAATGTTGTCGCATGACGATGGTCAACATTCTTCGAGTGGTCATCAATCTCAGGGTGATCAACATTCTCCAAGTGGTCAACATTCTCCGGGTGGTCAACATCATTTTGGTAAATTATACATGTCTATATGCACACATGTATGAATACATTTGTTCATATGTTTTTATATTTATGAAATTATATATATATTGATTTAAAGGGTGAAAATGCTAGTCCAAGTAGACATAAGCAAAGACGAAAAGTTCAAGAAGAAAGCTCGTCACAACTACTTTTTATCCATCTAATATTTCGAAAGAGCTTCCTTGAGAGACAAACCTCTTACAATACACATTACAAAAGTGAAAAACTCATTATTCTAAAGTGAGTTAAGATGTTGGGAGTTTAGAGCCCCCTGCAGAGAGTAGAGAAAGCTTAGAAATAGTTACACTCTCTCTAAGCTCATTTTTTGAAGTTTATCAGAAGCTTTGGCTAACCACAGATTCATTTATAAATATGATGAGGCATAAAAATGAAGAAGTGATGGGTCCCGATAAATGAGTCGAGGTTAATAAAAGGGTTAGAAAAGAAGATGCAAAATCTACATTTAATTTCAAAGAAGGGTAAAAAAGAAAAGTGTTGAAGATGAAATATTTCAAGCACCCTGATATAGCTTGCCATATGTATGTTAGGTTCCTTGCAGCGTATGGAAACCTGCCATGGAATGATGAGGTTCTAGATTATTTTGCGAAATTATTTTATGTAGATTTTTTTTTTGGGGTATGAAACCTGATTACAATGACCTTCCATTCGAATATTACAATAATGGGAAAGATCAGCTATATAATCGTAAGGGTGCATTATGTGATGTTTAATTTCCTCACCCTTAGCCACCTTTGGTACACAAACCTCCTAGTCTGGTAACTTTACGGTCATAGATGGATGCCACTTCTCAAATTAGTTGAGAAGGAAGGGATGCCATTGTGGATAACATACAAAGTGCATTGACTAGAATTGATATTGGTCTAAATCGGCAAAGGGCAATAGCTAATGCACATGTAAGTTTTGTATATAAAATAGATGAGGAGATAGATAATATGAATACTGAAGAACTTAAAGTATATGAAAAGGCTTGTCATAATGGTTGGCAAGACCTAATTGTTCATGAAGAAGAAGGTGTGGGATCGATATGTTTCAATGTTCAGGGTTGATATTTTAATGTAATTTGTAATGTATGTGTTAATGTTGATTCACATACATTTTGTTATTTTTTTAGATATAATCTAACAAAAATGTATCATATGTTCAGATTTTGTAGTTAACTCGTTTGTTGAATGAAAATTTTGATAATGTCACGGTCCTAGGTTTAGGTTCCAATGAAGATATTTTGAGAGATGTTAGTTTTTTTGAAGAGTTCATGTTGATACAATCATTATTTTACTTTTATTATATTAGTATATTGTGACCTGACATATTTTTAAAAGAAATAATTAAATGTATATATACTTAAATATTAACAGATTTTGATTCAAACCGATATTTTGGTCATAGCGCCACCCTCTTCCTCACTATTAGGATATGTGCCACAAGTATTGAATATTTTACTTATGTTTTGTTATAAATTGAAGTGAAAGTTTCATTAAAAAATGATTTATAGATTTATATTATAATTTTAAAATTTTGTAATTTTAGGTTTGGGGAGATTTCCATTATGCAAGGACTTTAGCGATGGAGTCGACAATGGGGATAAGATCATCTCAACAATTTGAAAAAGTCGTGTAACGATTTTTTTAATATTGTGAGTTTATGCAATTTCATACATGCAATTTAAAATTTCTAGTATATACATGTACATGTATTGTACAAGGCATCTAGGAGGCGTAATGCAAGATGAACACCAAAAGGGCACAATGGAGGGTGAACACCATGAGGTATTACATGGAATTTGATTTTTTTTTTATAATTTTGTTTTGATGATTTTAGATTCGCATTTAATTTTAAAACATTAAAATTTAATTTTAAAGTACATAATGTTATATATATATGCAATTACAAATGTTGTGCAAGGCACCTATGATTCAGAGGAGAGAACTAGGAGGTTGATAGATCATATGTTAGAGCGAGATTGTCTAAATTGATGCAACTTTTTATTTGACAATTATTTAATGTTATATTTAATTTTATCATGATATAAATTTTGGAGATATTTAAAGTAAAACTGCTTATTATGAATTGATGTAACTTATTATTTGACAGCTTTTTATTATATATTTTAAAATTTTGGACATATTTTAAATGTTGAACTCTTTATTATGATTTAATACATGCTAATTTTGGATTTTATGTACATTTTGCATGGTACAATTGATGTATGGTTTGATGCTTAAAACTTGGTTTTACATATTTAATTTCATGAATATGTAGTGCAATGAAAGTAAATTCTCATTTAATAGATGCTAATTTTGGAGTTTATGTACATTTTGCATGGTAAACTTGATGTATGGTTTGATGCTTAAAACTTGGTTTTACATATTTAAGTTCATGAATATGTAGTGCAATGAAAGTAAATTTTCATTTAGTTGGTACATTTTGCATCCAATCATTCCTATAATGTTAGTAGATGATTCTTAGGTTTTGTTTAAAGTTGTTTTACCTTGAATTATTTAAAATGAATCTATTAAAATTGAAAATTACAAAATGTGGTCTACATTTTGCATTTGAATGAATCAAGTATAATTCGATGTAGATGTCTAAAAAAATGATAACTTAAAATTGCCTTATAAAATATGGTACATGTGCACTTTGCATTCATGTATAGAAATTCTACTATGGATGTCGATTGATAGTTAACTTTTAATATAAAGTTCTTTAAATGAAAATTTAAATAAGTTAGATAGAATTTCATTATAACACATGGCCCACAATTTGCATGATGAATTCAAGACTTGATGATTTTAATTTTTTTGCATTTAGTTGGTACAATTTGCATTCAATCATTCTTATAATGTTAGTAGATGATTCTTAGGTTTTGTTTAAAGTTGTTTTGTCTTGAATTATTTAAAATGAATATATTAAAATTGCAAATTACAAAATGTGGTCTGCATTTTGCATTTGAATGAATCAAGTATAATTCGATGCAGATGTGTGAAACAATGATAACTTAAAATTGCATTATAAAATATGATACATGTACATTTTGCATTCATGTATAGAAAGGATACTATGGATGTCGGTTGATAGTTAACTTTTAATATAAAGTTCTTTGAATGCACATTTACATAAGTTAGATAAAATTGCATTATAAAACATGGTCCACAGTTTGCATGATGCACACATGGCTTGATGCTTTTAAATGTTTTACATATTTGAATTTAGTTGATACATTTTGCATTCAATCATTCCTATAATGTTAGTAGATGATTCCTAGGTTTTGTTTAAAGTTGTTTTGTCTTCAAGACTTATTTTAAATGAATCTATTAAAATTGCAAATTACAAAATGTGGTCTGCATTTTTCATTTGAATGAATCAAGTATAATCCGATGTAGATGTAAAACAATAATAAAAATTACATGATGCATGTGCATGGTTTGATTATTTTAAAGGTTTTACATATAATTTAAGTTCATGAATATCTAAAAATGAAAGTAAATTTTCATTTATGTGGTACATTTTTCATTTAATCACTCCTACAATGTTAGTAAATGATTCTTAGTAAATGACTCAACCAACCACAATAAAAAATTAACAGAGAAGTAGCAGAACTCAACTCAACCAACTACAACCACAAAGTAATGGAGTAGTAACAACACAATATACATCACAAATTAACAGAGTAGAAAATCCCCAATACAGGTCTACATAACAAGAAATATACATATAAATTTGTAACTCCATACAAGACCCAATGAATATCACTTTCACATCGTTGAATTCTTAAGAATGTACAACTTAAGAGTGCACAAAAGGAAATCCTGACAATGTACTTGACTCTAAGTTCTCAAAGGTGAATCCAAGTATCTAAGAAATTGTTGGGCTGTTCAATTAAAAAATTCTAATGGAATTCCATCTTCAATGATCTATTCATGGTCAGATTTTGAAATTCTCCATTCTTTAAATTTCAATTATTTTTTTAATTAAACTTCTAACAACTTTATGCACACTGCACACACCAAGTGAATATATTGACAACTTATGACATCGGGTTGATAGTCTTGAAAGCAAACATTACTCTCATTTTGATGAGTTTCTTGGAAAAAATAACCTTTAAGTATAATAGACCCTCTTTCATTTATAAAACCATTATCATCATAGTCTTCCAATAACTTTATCTTTTGTTCAGTGCACTGCATCAAATAATACTTGACATTTTCTATGTTGTTAGTGGTGCAACCATAGAAAAAACATCTCTCCAATTCCAGAGCTCTATATTTTAACTATTCTCTAGATACTTATAGACGTTGATTTTAAATTCATAAAGCGCGCGCGCGCGCGCGCACACACACACACACACACACACACACACACACACACACACATATACATATACATATACATATACATATACATATACATACATACATACATACATACATACATACATACACACACACACACACACACACACACACACACACACACAACACACACACACACACATATATATTATATATATATATATTGATGCTAGGCTAAGCCGATAATACCCACATTTAGCATATAAAATGCATAATCTCATTTGTCCCAAGAATTTCAATTACCCTGCCTAGTCAAACCTTCATAAATTAAGGTTTAAGGCCCCTTAATTAAATCTCAAGCGGAAATATTTTAATTGACTGTCCACAGTCTTAACCTTTATTAATCCTTTTAATCAGGATCTTATACAACCTTTATAGACTTTGATTAATCTATACCCTGCACATAATAACCAAACCCCACACTTAAATTTGTTTATATGTGAACTTAACCCATAAAACATTTATCCACTTTATTTATATTATAATTCTTATATAATAGAAATACTCCACAAAGCACATGTAAACCTTACCTTTCTGCCAATCCACGACCCTTGCACCTTTATTGATGCACTCTTATCGTGTTCATCTTCCACCATTGATTTCACTCCATCAGATGAACGGATGTCGCATCATATCACCACTTAAACCCGTTCATCAACTGGAACTCAAATCACTTAACTCGCATTGATAAACTTCTCGGGTCCACTCAGGCCCAAGTCTTATCGGCTTCAATCTCTGCTGTTGGTCTCACCCTTCAATATGACGGTTGATGGTACACCCGATCAATAAACTAATTGGCAATCCTCCATCGTTTGATCAAGGCAAACTTGATCCAACGCTCAACAATGATATCAGATGGACTACTTGCACGACGTTTAACTACCCTTACGGAGCCGATAAGGAATATAAATCCTTGATCTATAAATGTTCGGGTTTGTTTTTGAAATTAAAGTTTGATCACTTTATGGTTCGATATTCATTGGATATAAAAGGATATCAGATCTACGGTTTGTGGGACTTCAGCTAGCACACGGATTAAAATGGCCTTAACCCCCACAGTTGATTATGATCTAAGAGTTGAATATGAGATCGACGGCTAGGAGTGAGTGCGGGACTTCAGCCACGATCAAGAAAATCCATACTCTCCTACCCCCGCAGTCGCTGATCACCGTCGATCTAATAGATATGTCGATCTGATGATCCAGATCTATTCTTCCACCATTATTATTCCACCAATAATATCAGTTGATCTAAATGATCCGATGGATCCCTCCGCGGTTGTTCACGTATGATGGGATTTACCTTACAACACAAATTAACTCTTGATTTAACTCTGTGTACTCTTAGACATTGTCACTCTTGAACTTCACATTGATCCTTGAATCGGATTCAATGATCTGACATGATCCTTCATCCTCACTTATTCTCTGTGTTCTGCCTGAAATCCACTTACATACATATATTATGTAGAAATTAAAATTCACACACAATTTATCCTTGGATTACTCAATCCACACTCACACAATTCAGGAACTGAATCTCTATATAAATATATATAAACAAATGATTACATAATGAGACTCTTTGACTCTCTAGCCTAATTTTCTAATCAGTGGATGTTTTTTTCCTACCTGTCGTAGGCTTACAATCAAACATATCTAACTCTTGACCTGACTAACCAGCTAACCCCTGACTATGCCTTTTAGGCTTACATTTATACCAAAGGATTCTACAACCAACTCCTGGCTTAAATCCATAATCTTATCAACAAAATCCTAACATCTCTTCCTTATCTATAAGGATCCTCTCTAATCCACAAAATCATGAACTAACTCCTAATCTAAGTTTTACAATTAATTCTCAAATATCTTAATCTCTCAACTATCTTGATTCTCTCATGTTCTCCTACATTTGTGAACATTTACAAATATTCCTCACTATAATTAATTAAATCCCTATTGTAGCTTCTCTCATTAAAATCACCCAAAATATTAATAAGTACATTAATTCGAAACATAGGAAACCAACTTCCTTGGAAACACAAGATCCCCTATGTCTACTAAAATACAATGATATTGTTGAGCTGAATACTCCTGCATAAGACTCTCAAGGTTGAAAATAATCATGATCTCCTGATCATGTGCTTCTGCTCTGTGTCCTCCTAGATCCCATACTTTGTTCTATAGTCTGTCCTTGGCGGTTGTTGTTGTTTGTTGTTGTTCTCCAGGTATCCACACTTTATGTTGCATTGCGCCACTAGCTATGCTCTCACAGTCTGCTACTATCTTTTTCTTGTTGCTGATTTGCTTTCTTTCTGCTGTCTTCTCCCTTTGAGACATTTTTCTCATCAAATCCATCATCAATTCAATTTCTATGTCCAACTCATTTCTTTGCTGGACTCTTTCCTCTTCCTCTCTTGCATATCCTTTGCAATTTTCATTAGGTTCTTTCTTCCCTACTACTGCTTTCAGCCATTTCTCTAGTGTTATCACTCAGAAGTTCTCGCTAGAAGTTATCAAAAGAAGGAATAATCCGAGGTAACCACAAACCAATATTTTAAACTCGGGTTCTAGCCAACCTAAGTCTAGAGAGGGCTCTCTCTTTATGATTTAATTTTTTTTTTTTTATATTTCATGCTAGTTCTTAGTGTGCATAAGGATTTTGATTTTGGATTGAAAGTTGGGTGCTGGAATTCTTAGGACAGATGGATAGAGATAGGTCTTCAAGCCATTGGGCTATGGAGTCAATCAAAGGATAGCTTAACTGGACTAGATCATTAAAGGGAATGTTCACAAGGCAGGCTAGCAAAGCAAAAGGTAAATTTTCAGGTTTAACAGATGAGATGGTTCTAACCAGGGTGAAAGGGCAATGAAGAATCCTTAGACTGGGATCAGAATGAAAGGAAACAGGTGATCATGAACAAAGGGAAATTAAGAATCCTTTGCTATAGACCAAGGGGAGAAACTATGGAAGTAAGGGAGCATTTAAGAATTCCATAACTAAGATAGTTTAACAGAAAAAATTGAGAATGTAAATAGTCAAGACAGAGTGCATTAAAGAAATTTATGAAATATCATTCCTAGTTTACCATTCAGATTTCATAGAAACACATATGATTACTAAGAAACATAAGGAAAAACAATAATACACATGAGAGAATACTTATTTTATTTCCACTTTACACAAGAATCCTAAAAAATATTTGAGCTTTATTCCATGATCCAACGAGCCACTCCAGTTTTGATATAATAGCACTTTGATTTTAGATAAAAGTCTATAGAAATGTCTTTGAATCTACACTAAATACTTCGAAATGTGAAGTGTTTATACAAAAAATATTTCAAAATATCTCATAACAATATGAGATTTAATCTAGGGAATCAAAATATCTTCAAGCATGAATTTAATCTAGGGAATCAAAATATCTTCAAGCATGAAGGTAGGGACATATGGAAAATTGCATCATGTTGTCCCTCTTATTGTGGTAGTGCTGGCTATTGCAGTTGGATTTGAGCCCTTTAAGCTGAATGATATTTCTAGACTGGAATCATCTTTATCTTTAATCTTTCATTGATACTCTTTAACCTACTACTCTTTGACCTTGTTTATCTGTCTCTTACCAGCCTTTAGATTCACTGTGGTAACTTATAGTAAATCTATCATCTTTTCCCACCATTCATCCTCAAGTAACTTTACTTTGAGCATTCTTCTATAGATTTCATCTGCTTCTGTGTGCTTGGAAAAATTAGGCTTGGTGACGAAAAAATGCTTCACCTCATGCTCTAGAAAAAATAGATTCTCCAAAGTATCATACAATACTTTTCTAGTTGGAAAGTCTTTGATACCTGAAGTGCTTGCTTGTGCCTTAGCCAACTTCCTTAGTGTGTCAATGTAGTTCAATTAGCTCATAAGTTTATCATGGAAGACCATAGGATTGGGAAGGCCTTTATCCCTCAAAATTTGAAATTTGGCCATGAATTTGTCAATGGCCACTTGCATGTTATGGCATTTTTCCTCTAGGTTGACCATAAGGTTTCTTTTGGAAAGAACCTTTTTGACTTCTGTGATGGATTTAGTCCTATCCTCTACACAAAGCTCACTAAGCTCATGCCTGTTTTTACTATTCAAGAAATGGATGAGTCGATTAGCATCCTCAGGCTGGTCTCCTAAATCTTCCTTTACTTTTTGAATTGCTTCTATGGCCACTTTTACCAATTCAATTTGCTCAAATATTACTTGAATTGATGGCCAAATATCATTGACAGAGTCAATGATATTGGCCCAGAGCATCTCCTTGGTCTGTCCTAGTGGCTTTTGTAGAGTTAAATCCTTTTTTAGGACCTTTATCTTCTCACCCATCCTTAGGGCTTTCTGTGTTTCCTCTATCTGCTGAATTTGGGCAAGATTACAGTTAGTTTCTAAGCTTTCCACTTTCTCCTTTAGCCTTTTGAGCTCTTTTGCCTATATTGACATATCCTCCATGGCTTTTACCAGCTCTATTGTTTTCTTTGTTGAAGCACCTGCTATTATAGATTAAGTAGTGATAGGAAGTGTTGTGGCAGGTGGAATTGTGGGTGCCAATGATGCTACCAATGTTGAAGGAACTACAATAGAAACAGTGGGAATGGTAATCCTAGAAGTGGTGGCCAAGTCAGTTTGTTTGGACTAAATCAATGTGTCCAACTCTTTGTTTGTTTCTTTTAGTTGGTCATTTAGTTTTAGGACCAAGTCCATAAGCTCTTCTTGTCCTTTTTGTGTCCCTATGACTTTTGTTGTTTGTGGGTGATGGAGGGGTGGAATCTTGAGTTGCTTCTTCAAAGTAGCTATGTCATCGTTCTTCTTCTTTATCAATTTTTCGGTGGCCTTTACATCTTTGGGATCATGAACAAACTCAATGATTAAGTCCTCTAAGGACTTGATTCTGGTGTGTTTGGCCTATGAATAGGCCTTCTCTAATTGGAACTGGGTTGATATGTTATTCAGGGAATTCTGCAATTGGTGGGCTGCGATGGCTTTCCTTGTTAAGGTGGAGTAAATCATCTCCCCTTTCTGCTTGTGCAGCTCAATCTAGTCAATAGGATGAATGTCCTTTTCTAGTACTTCGAAATCTATCTTTTTGAAGTCCGCTGCTGCTCTTGGGTGCTGAGTAGTAGGCTTCATAAATGTCATCTGCATTTTGTCCTCTCTCACATCATAGGTTGACATAAGCCTTATTTGATTGGTAGGTGCCATCTTGAGGTATTGTGCATAAGTCTGGGCTTTTAGCCTCTCATTCCTGGATTTTATATCCTTGTATCTTTCCCTGATGTCTTGGTCGCTGTCAACTAGCATCCTAAATGAGGACACTACAACACTCTGCTACCTTTCCAACATATGAGTGTATGATGTGGAAGGTTCTAATGTGCCCCAAAAGGAGTGGCAGGCCTGCTTCCTTCTCTTTTTGTGCTGGTGGTCCCAACTGTTTCTTCTGTGAATTCCTGTTTAGAGACATGATTTAACCTTTGCTCTTTGACCATTCTAGCCTCTGCATATGTCTGTGTGGTTACCTTGCCTGAATTAGTGGCCTCTTCCCTATTTCTTTTGAGGCTTTTCTCCTCATTTAGAGGAGTTTGCAAGATAGTGGGAGTACTCATGATGGGCTATGATATACCTGTTTGATTTAATTCCTTTGATAGGCTTGGCTATTCTAACTATTCTTGCACCTGGGATCCTTCTTCTATATGTGATTCACTTTGTGCCTAAGATTCTCCTTGTGCCTGTGATTCTTCTTGGATTTGAGATTCTCCTTGGGGTTGAGATTCTCATGGCAACTGCTGGAAAGAACCCTCATCAAACCTTTTCTCTAGATCAATTAGAGCATTTTCAACTACAACTTCAGTGCTATCCCTGTCCACTAAAGTATTCTCCACCCATTCCAATTGATTTGCATATATTTCTATTTCAGGGATTCAATGGTGGATGTAGGGAACCATCTTGTTTTTCTGCCTTCTATTGTAGATGAAGTCATAGGGATATTATCTCCACATGAAACTCTATTTTAGTTTAGTCTCTAAAGGAGTTTCTCTACTTCTTTTCCAGCTTCTCGACTATTACACACAAAGGGGCCTAGTTGATCTTTGATTCTGAGCTGGGCTTTCTTTTTGGCTTTAACAAAATGCACCTCATTAGAGTTGATTATCTGCCTGTATTACTCCAAAGCAAATAACCTCATTGGGAGGTATCTGGGAAGTTTATATGGGGCAAAATCATAGCCATAGATCCTAATTTTAGTGTCATTTTGGTACAAGTACTAATCTCCCACTTTGTGTTGTTTTGAAAGCTGCAGGATCCTCTTGATATCTGAATTGATTCTTGGAGGAGGACTTCCTAACAACATTGTTACTATAGGATTTACACAAATATCTATGAATTCTATGTATGGATATGGTGAGTCATGCTTATGGATCAGAAGAGTCTAGAAGATCACTGACCTAGGATGACCTTTGGTATCAAGCTTTTGGAGAGTGAAGGGGAACTTGTGAGATTGGTAATATAGAAAAAGATGGTACAAAACTGAGGAATACTTGAATACTCTTTCATTACTCATTCTAAGAAATTGTTCATGCATCCTATCACCTATGAACTTGGCATAATCATACATGACAGTAGGAGGTTGTCCTGGAGTGAAGATTGACATGAAGGCCAAGATGATTTCATCTATTTACTCACTAATGGTGTATCGTAAAACACTAGAAATCATTGCTACAATGTCTAACCAAATGGGAAAAATATGGTAACTACATATGGAGGATGATCTTTTGGGATATGCTCTTCCTCCATTGTGAAGGTTTGAAACATCTCAGCAAGTTTGGTAATGATAAGCTTGGGGAAATGGTCTAATAGGTCTCCAATTGAAATAGGGGTTAAATTTTGTCTTGGTTGAAGTTACAACATTTCATTAATTGATTCAACAGTGATGGTGAAAAGTATAGTCTAGTTTGGGGACATCACTGCTCTTTGATGGGGGATGTAGTTTGCATGGGAATAATGGACAATTTCTGGAAAGATGTGGACCTCATGGAATTGATACTTGGGTAAATTGGACTCCCAAAGACCAATTTTAACAATGGTTCAGATATTGATCTTTATATTGATAGTATAGTTTGATTGGGGATTCAAGGACAGAGGTGTCCTTGATTTGGAAATCTTTATCAGCAAGGGGAAGGTGGTCCAAATCTAGGTGAGGAGTGGAAATCAGCCTGACATCCATGGCAATTAGGGCATCCATTCTTAGTTCTTGTGGATTTAAGAATGGGGATGGTGAGTCAATTCTAGGTGGGTTTCTATTACTAGAGTTTCCCTTTAATTTCTATTAAGAAAACTTAGTGACTGGTTTAGAAATTGGCAACGTTTTCAATGGATTTTGGCTTAAATACTTGGAATTTGAAGAAAACTATGTTTGAACCAAGTGAATGGTGACTATGAACGGTTGAAAAAGATTTAAGTGGGCTGGAAGGAAATCTGGGAGCTTTGTAGTGTCTTTAGTGTGTAATTGTACATGGGTTGATGAATTGGATGTTCACAAATGTGTGCATGGAAGGTTTCAGTTGAAAACAAATGATAAAAACAATGATTTGGGGCTTTTTTAGATTTATGCGCGAAAAGTCAATTTTGCGGGTATGGGTGTACAATGACCATTTGTCACGTAGCAGAGTGAACAGTGGCCTTTTTGGCATGTAATAGGTTGGCAGTAAGTGGTTTGCTTCGCATATCTTTTGGGCACTTTGTGGTATTGGGGGGAGGGCGCTTGATTCCATTTATTGAGCGCCACGTCGCCTCGGGGGGCGAGTGGAACATAAACCATTTCGAGCATGGAATGTTCGGATTTTGGGCCCTTCTAAAATCAACATGTGCCATCAGATGGGGAGGGGAGAGATTGTGTGGTGATCGGGTGCGGGAGTTGCACGGAAGGTAATGAGGGGGCTCGACAGGCATTTAAACGTGGCGGTTTAGTTTTAATGCAGGATTAAGGTAGGGATTAAGGCATCGGTCAAGATTTAATTGGGTTTATTAACTAACTTAATTGAGGATAGATTAGTTAGTGGGTCTGAGGGTAGAAAATTTAGTTTATATAATTAAACTAGGGTGGGATTAATAACTATTGCGAGAATTAATACATATACGGGAAATGGGGTTTATTAGGGATTTAATAAATAAATTAGGAATTTAGTTAAATGAGTGGAAGGGGCACCATACCCTAAGCATACGATTTTCATGTTTTTATTATTTCTGATAAAACTTAGGATATAGTGTTTTTTGTGGGCTTTTGATGTGAAAATGGGTTATGTGGGGTAATAAATACTTTCCCTAAGTAAAAATGATTTAACCTTAGAAAAGAATATTATTTACAGAAAATGAATGAACTAAATGGGGGGTATGAATGCTTATGAGGAGATTTTAGTACTTATTGCCTATAAGTCATTGAGCCGAGGGTCCGGTCCCTCCAAAAGTTAGCGAAATGCTCTGAGCCTCTTTGACGTAGGGTTTTAAATACTATGATCTTTATTTAGGGGAATTAGTTAAGTAAAAGGTGAAATGAATGAGGGAAATTAATTAATTGACTTTGATGTCCATCTACATGCTTGAGTGCCCATTCTCATTTAGAACTTGTATGATGAAAAAGATGATACACATGCCTTTGTCTAATCAATCACCAAATTTCTGCAACCTTTCTACTACTTACCCATCTACTCATCCTACCATTTTTACTTATCTTTATTAGGGTGTATTTGAGCTAGCAAACTCTTATCAAACATTTTTATTTTTCTTTACAACAGTAAACTAACTAAATCTAACCTTATTGCATCCAAGGGATCAAATTAAACAGTTAAGCTCCTTTTATTTACTCTACCTATCTACTGATCTGCCAAGATTAAACAGTTTGGTTAGATTTTATTCTCTATCTATAGACATGAAATTTAAACATGAAATAGCCAAGCTTAAACATTTTGACTATCATGGATTGTGGCAAATATTACAAACAATACACAATCATTTATTTTGCACAAAAATTAAAAAGTAGTGGCATTTTGACTTGCACACTTTCATGGTCTTTCTTTTCTTGGGGTTCATATTTTTCATCTTTTTTAGACCTTTTTCTTTTTCTTTTTGTCCTTTGATTTTTATTTAAGGACGTACCCTCTTTATATTTTTTTAATTTTTTGAATATGGAAAACACTTGCAGAAAGCAAAGGTATGTACATATTACAATTTTAGTCTTAGCCATTAAAAAATTATGACTCCTATTGGTATAGGAACCTAATAGTGGCTCCACTTTGGGATGGCATTTCCTGGTGAAATGTCAAGAACTTGTAGACCAATGGCCTTTTGAATTGTTGTGATGTCACTCTGCAACTTTTTCCTTTTCACTTTTATGCCTTATGTCTATTTATGACAGTAAAACCTTTGAAGCTTAGGGCCTTCTCTTCAAGATTCAACTTCAAACATTACCATCCAATCCATTCTAAACTTTTGAAAAATAGAATATGTGCAAATGATTAGTGAAATCAGTAACTAAGTTCAATGTAGTGTTTAAGCATTCGACCATTAACTGGTCCTCCTTCTGCTTTTGTGCCATCCATTTCTTTGAGGAAGAAGGCATTATTACCTCTGAAAGCATAGATGACATATCGGCCTTTCCATAGGAAATCAAATTTCCCATGTTTACCTTTATCCTCTCTTCTTGAATCCCATTTTAAAACTTTGTCCCCTAGGTAGAAATCTTTTGCCTTAGTCTTTTTATCAAAAGCTTTCTTGATCCTTTCCCACACAGCTTGAGATTTGATGTACACTTCTTCTCTGGTCTACATTAAGTGAATTGTTTGGTTGATTCTCCTTTGGATGTCATTTGGTTCAACCTGCAACTCTTGGAGTAGTTTCATCACTGGTGTTCCCAAGGAATATGGGAAAACAACCTCCATTCCATAAACTAATTGATAAGGATTGGTACCAATGGATTTCTTTGTGGTTAGCCTATTTGCCCATAAGCATTCACTAGCTTATTGTTCCATGTTTTCTTGTTGTCTTCTAACAATTTTTTGATGATATTTACTAGACTTTTGTTTAAGGGCTCTGCTAGTCCATTTCCTTGGGGATAATAAGCTGTGGAATGGCCCAAAGTTATATGTTACTTATTATAGAAATCAATCATTATTTTAGATTTGAAGGTTGCTGCATTATCAATGATCTTGGTTGGGCACCCAAATCCAGATAGGATGTTGGATTCAAGGAAGGTTATTATAATAGTGTCAGTGGCTTGCCTTGATGGTATGGCTTCTATCCATTTGGTAAAATAATCTGTAGAAGTGAGAATCCATTTGTGTTGGGTAGAGGAAGGTGGGTGGATTTCTTCAATGAAGTCAAGACCCCAATGTTGGAAAGGTGTTTCAACATATATTGGTTTTAGGGGTAGGGGTAAAAGCTTTTTCTTTCCTTCAAAAATCTGGGATTTATGACATGAGGTTAGAAATTTCTTTACATCAGAAAACACAGTGGGCCAATAGAAACCGACTCTCAGAATCTTGTCAACTGTGGTCTTCCAGTAAAGATGTCCTCCACAGTCACCTGCATGAAACTCTTTTAACACCTTGTTAGATTCTTCTTTCAGTAAATAGTTAATACGGATACCTTCATGATTCCTCCAAAACAAAGCGTTTTCAATTATGCAAAATTTTAAAGATTTCATTTTTAAAAGCCTGTTTTTGGTCTTGGATAATTTAGGAGGAGCTTGTAAATTTTGTAAAACATATATGATGTCAGCATACCATGGTGATACAATAAAGGCATAGCTGATTGGTGGAGTCACCATCTCCTCTCCATTATCCATTTCTGCAATAAAATTTATGTCTAAGGTCTGACATTTTGATTCATCCATGAGCTTGGCTAAACCTTGGCCTTTGATTAGATTTGTTGGCTTGATTTCCAGGTCATATTCTAATATAGTGGCAATCAATTTCCTTCTCTTTGCATCTGGACCATCTTGAGTTAGGATATCCTTGACTACTACACTAGGGACATAGTCTATTAGATGAGAATATAAAATGTAAACTCTAAAACCTTTGATAGATTTGACTAAAGCAAAAGCTTGCTTTTCCATTATATTGTATTTTAGAGGGGCATTTCTTAAGGATTTTCTAAAAAGGGCAATATGTTGCTCATAACCTTGATCATTTTTCTGCAGTAGGACTGCAACAATTATATTTTTTGAGGCAAAGGAAAATATAATGAAATCCCTATCAAACTTTGGACTGACCAAAACAGGTGTATTTGTTAAGGCTAGATTAATATTTTCAAAGGATCTCTTAGCCTCAACTGTCCATTTTAAGGTCGAATCTTTCTTCAACATGTTATTCATTGATCTAATTAATTCTGCTAAGTTAGAAATAAATCTCCTAAGAAAGTTTATTTTCCCTAAAAAGGCTTGTAATTCCCTAATGCTCCTAGGATGTTGTATTTTTAATATGGCTGCAATTCTTTCAGGATCTATTTGGATACCATATTTTGAAATTATATGGCCTAATAACTTTCCCTCTTCTAACCCAAATAAAGATTTTTTAGGATTCAAAGAATTTCCATACTTTCTACATTTAATGAAGACTTGCCTTAGATGATCTAAGTGTTGTTTATCAAATTTTGAGAATACAGTGATATCATCTAAGTATATTACTAGGAAGTCATGAATTTCCGTAGAAAAATCTATTTCCATAGCTTGTTAAAAAGTGGCCCCTGCATTCTTTAATCCAAAAGGCATCTTCACATACATGAATGTGCCCCAAGGAGTAGTGAATGCAGTTTTAGCCTGGTCATCTGGGTGAACTAAAATCTGATTGTAACTAGAAAATCCATCCAATAATGAGATTTTGGTTGACCCTACCATCCTTTGTAATATATGATTCATTTTAGGGAGAGGGTAATTGTCTTTGAGTGAAACTTTATTGAGATTTCCGAGATCAACACACAATCTAATCTCACCAGTTTTCTTCATTGTGGGTACCAAATTTGAAACCCAATCAGACAATCTCATTGGTGCTATTATCTTGGCTTCATACATTCTTCTGATTTCCTTTTCAATATAAGGCAATAGAATAGGATTAATCCTCCTAAGCTTCTGTCTGAAATATTTTTGGCTTTCTTTTATGGGGATGGTGTGTTGTATTATGCTAGTGTCATAGGACTTGAGGTCCTCATAACTCCAAGAAAAAACATCTTGGAATTCCTTTAGTAATTGAAGGTATTTCACTTTTTCAGTGGGAGGTAAGGACTTTGAAATTTTATCAATTTTGGATTTTCTTCAGTACCTACATTACACTCCTCAATATTAAATTTTAAGGGTTCCATCTTTGGTTTTCTAGGGACATCATTTGAGTCAAATAAGTCTTCCAAAGGGGGTTAATCCTTTGCGAAAAAAATTGTCTTTGAGATGAATGATTTCAGAGTCTTCATTAATTATCTCATCTATTTCAACTTGTTTTAGGTTTTCTACATCTGATTTTGTAAATTTAGTGGGATGAGATCTATCTATCTCTTCATCTTCTAATTCGTTAATTTCTATTTTATATTTAAAACAAGGATCTAATGGTATGTCAATATATATATTACTATTTTCAAATTCCTCCTCTAAGGTTAAAAAATTGTTTATTTGTTGGTCACTAGTGAATACTTGCCATTTTTTTAAGTTATCTAGGATAGCAGGTCTGCGCCCAACCTCAGCAGTGTACTGACGGTTAGGTTGGATTGGTAACTTACAAGTGTTGGCAAATATTGCTAAACTATGAGTCTGCTTATTATGTTTCCTTGGGATGACTACAAGATTAGTTTCTAGAAAAGTGTTCAATATTTATACAACTGTTCCTCTGTGAAAACTTAACCTAGGATCTTCGGTCATATATAAAACATTAATTTGTTTTATAACCAACTTATAATCTTCCATAATAGAAACTCTTATAGCTCCTAACTTTCTAACAATTTGAGACCTAAAAGAGGTGCTTCGTACTCAGCCATGTTATTAGTGCATTTGAAATTTAGTCGGTAAGCATGGCCCTCTGAGTTATCATTCTCTAAATTGTATATCCACACTCCTGCTCTTGATCCTAGTTTATTCATTGACCCATCAAATTCAAGATGCCATAATATTTCATGTTCATAATTCTTACTGTTTGGGGTGACAAAATTTTCATTGATTAATGTGTCTTGATCATCTTTTTTATCTGAAAGCTCTTGAGTTTGGACAATCTCTTTTTCAACTGTTACTGCAATTTATTTTGGTTCTGAATAGTGTTGTTTGAAGTGGTTTCTTGTGTTTTCTCAACATTGTACATAATAAAAGAATCGATGTCATAATGCATGGAATAGATAAGAAAGTTTTGAGGCCTAGCCTAGTTACTCACTACATGTTTCATTAGGGTTTCTCTGTACAGTTTTTTATGATGTCCAAAGACTAAAATTATGGCATATGACATATCAATTTGCAAAGATCCTTGGAGTTTAGCTGCCCATGATCGAGACAATAACATGCCATATCTAGGTGGTATGTCAGCAACAACTAGATCCATGAGAATGGTTTTAGTAGGATACCGTACTAAGGAAACACACAGGTATTCAATTAACCCTAGACACTTTACTTGACTTGAGTCAAATGAAAATAGGTCTTTATAAGGCCTAGTAATGTCCAAGTTTAATTTTTCCATAAAAGATTTAGGCATTAAATTATGTGAAGCCGTAGAATCTAACATTGCATTGTGTAAGCTTTTATCATGAATGTTAAGGCTAATATAAAAGGGTGTTATCCCTCCTTCTAATAGTTTTCCATTAGCATCAGGATCAAATATAAGCTTAGGCTGATCATCAAACAAGTTGACAGAGTCTTCATTCTCAATGAAGTTTAAGGTTTTGGTTATTTGAGACTTATAAGTTTCATTTTTAATCAACTCTATTAAGGGAGCTGAAATTTTCAGTTTAGCCACCTCTGCTCCCAAATTGAAAGGCAAAGGACTTTCTATGTTTGAGGACTTGGAATTTTCATGGTAGGAGTTTGAGTATATTGTTCTTATTTTTCTACAATTGTAGTATCTTTCTGTGGATTTTCTAATATGATGTTTGGAGATTTCTCCACTATCTCCTTGGAGGGAATTGAAGTGGATGGTTGATCATCAGGGGGTTGGTTATTGGTTATATCTACAATGGTGGGACTAGAAGGGTTTTGATTTGGTATAGAGAGGATTTGGAGAGTTTTAGTAATTGGAACTGTTTTGATTTTCTTTGGTTGATTTGGTACTAATTTCTTGTTTTGTTCAGGAGTATCAGTGTTCTTTTTACTCCTCAAGTTGTACTATTTGTGCACTTCAAAGATAGCAGAATCATACCATTGTTTATAATTGAATGATTCTCCGGATTGGGTCTACAATTGTTGAAGCATATGTAATTCCTGATCATCTTGAGTCAAGAAGACAATTTCCTCTTCTTCTAATCCCATTAAGTTTATTTGTGTGTCTTGTTCAGGGTCTTCAAAATGGGATGTTTCAGCATAGTTTTCTTGAAAAGGAGGCCTAATATTTTGATCAGGTCCATTTTTTCCAGTATTTTGATTTTAATTCTTTTTAAAGTTTGGATTTCTCACTGGAGGTGCTTGTTGATTATCCCATTGAGGCTTCCTTTCACTGTTCTCTATCCTATCCATCAACTTTGCCATTCCTTTAGTTAGGACATCTATTTTAAGGTCAGAGGGTGAGGCTTCATCTTTCACAGGTCCTTTCCTTTCTTTCCTAACCCTAGCTCTTTTTGCTAGCAAGTTAGCTTCTACACTAACTGCTACGCTCTGCATGTCTTCTAAAGTTGGAGGATTTCTCTCCCTAAGTTGGAATTCCATATCAGTATCAAACCCATCAGGAAACTTTATTAGAGCTAAGTCAAGTGGGGTTCTAAGATTGACTAGTATTGCATTGTATATATTTTAAATCTGGTATAGTAATATTAGACTGTTTCATTTGGTCCTCTCCTAATGCTCTCGTATTTTGAAAGAATCTACAAAGGGTTCTTTTTCTTTTCCCATCTATTTAAAAATTGCTGATAAAATACTTCTAAACTATCTATGATATTGGTAGGCAATTCTCTAAACCATTTCCTAACATCACCAGCTAGAGTATGAGCAAACAGTCTCATTTGAACATCTCCAACATCAATTTCATGTAATTAAAAGTAATATGTCATCTTTTTTACATGTTGTTGTGCTGTATAAGGTCCTATGCCATCAAATTGGAAAATTTTGTTCTCGTATTCTTGTGGCATGGCACATAGTGGAGCAGGTAACACAAGGGGGGCATATCTATTTTTCATGGCTCTAAGTTGGGTAGGGCTAAGAAGTGGAGTTGGGGTAGCAAGGGATAATACAGTAGTTGATGGAGAACTAGGAACAATGGGTGTTTTATGGGTAACGATAGGTTGGTAGAGAAGTGAGGGTATGAATAGAGGTGAGGAATGAACTTTGGAGGTGGAGGGGAATAGTGGTGAACTAAAGGAAGTTGAAATTGTTTCAAAAAGCTTAGGGATTTTAAAAGTAGTAAGGGATGATTGAGGGGAATTTAAAATATAATCATCAATTGAGAGGTTTTCCTTTTGGACTTCAAGATCTACAATGAACTTTGGATCTAGAACTATGTCATCAAGTGCACTTTCAGACTTGGTTCTAAATAAGGAAAGGTCAAATGACTCATCAAAAGGGAGGTATTCTAAAAACAACCACTCATTAGGGCATGAATCTGCTTTGATTAAAGGTGTTGGACTGACTAAAATTTCTTGTCTTATGGACCTTCTCGAAATCAAGTTGGGATTATCCACTACTGGGGGAGGATTTGGATCAGGATTGGCCTTAGTACAATGATTTCTTCTTGAAGCCATATTTCGAGCTTTTTTTAACTATTTTTTTTTGTAAAATTTTTGTAAATAACTTCTAATAAACCCTTCAAGAGGCTTGAAATAAAGATATGAAATTTCTCAAAGGTTTATTAAGACTGAGGATTTGATTCCCCAGTGGAGTTGCCACTATGTTATCACTCAGAATTTTTCCCTAGAAGTTATCAAAAGAAGGAATAATTCGAGGTAACCACAAACAAATCTTTTAAACTAAAGTTCTAGCCAACCTAAGTCTAGAGAGGCTTCTCTCTTTATGATTTAACTTTGTTTTTACTAGATTTCAGGCTAGTTCTTAGTGTTCATGAGGATTTTGATTTTGGATTGAAATTTGGGTGGTGGAATTTTTGAACAGATGGATAGAGCTAGGCATTCAAGCCATTAGGTTATGGAGTCAACAAAAGGATAGATTAAATGGACATGAACATTAAAGGGAATGTTCATAGGGTAGGCTTGAAAAGCAAAAGGCAAATCTTTAGGTTTAATGGATGAGATGGTTCTAACTAGGGTGAAAGGGCAATGAAGAATCCTTAGACTGAGATCAAAATGAAAGGAAAGAGGTGATCATGAACAAAGGGAAATTAATAATCCTTTGCTATAAACCAAGGGGAGAAACTATAGAAGTAAGGGAGCATTTAAGAATTCCCTAACTAAGATAGTTTAGCAAAAAACATTAAGAATGTAAAATGTCAAGACAGAGTGCATTAAAGCAAGTTCTGAAATATCATTCCTAGTTTACCATTAAGATTTCATAGAAACACATATTATTATTAAGAAACATAAGGAAAAACAATAATACACATGAGATAATACTTATTTGATTTCCGCTTTACACAAGAATCCTGAAAAATATCTTAGCTTTATTCCATGATCTGGCAAACCAATCTAGTTTTGAAACAATAACAATTTGATTTTAGATAAAAGTCTATAAAAATGCCTTTGAATCCACACTCAATACTTCAAAATGTGAAGTAATTATACAAAAAATATTTACAAAATATCTCATAACAATATGAGATTTAATCTAATGAATCAAAATATCTTCAAGCATGAAGGTAGGGACAGATGGAAAACTGCATCATGTTGTCCCTCTTATTGTGGTAGTGCTAGATGTTTTAGTTGGATTTGAGCCCTTTAAAATGGCTGATATTTGTACGCTGGAATCATCTTTATCATTAATCTTTCATTGATACTCTTTAACCTGCTACTCTTTGACCCTATTTATCTGTCTCTAACCTGCCTTCAGATTTACAGTGGTAACTTATAGTAAATCTGTCATCTTTTCCCACCATTCATCCTTAGGTAACTTTACATTGAGCATTCTTCTATAGATTTCATCTGCTTTTGTGTATTTGGAAAAATTAGGCTTGGTGGTGAACAAATGCTTCACCTCATGCTCTAGAAAAAACATATTCTCCAAAGTATCATACAATACTTTTCCAATTGGCAAGGCTTTGATACTTGAAGTGCTTGCTTGTTCCTTAGCTAACTTCCTTAGTCTGTCAGTGTAGTCCAATTAGGTCATAAGTTTATATTGGGAAGGAATTTATCCCTCAAAACTTGAAATTTGGCCATGAATCTGTCAACGCCTAGCTGCATGTTATGGCATTTTTCCTCTAAGTTGACCATAAGGTTTCTTTTGGAAAGAACCTTTTTTACTTCTATGATGGCTTCAGTCCTATCCTCTATACCAAGCTCATTAAGCTCATGTCTATTTTTACTATTCAAGAAGTGGATGAGTCAATTAGCATCCTCAAGCTGGTCTCCTAAATCTTCCTTTACTTTTTGAATTTCTTCCATGTCCACTTTTACCAATTCAGTTTGCTCAAATATTACTTGAATTAATGGCCAAATATCATTGACAGAGTTAATGATATTGGCCTAGAGCATCTCCTTGGTCTATCCTAGAGGCTTTTGTAGAGTTAAATATTTTTCTAGGACCTTGATCTTGTCACCCATCCTTAGGGCTTTATGTGTTTCCTCTCTCTGTTGAATTTTGGCACACTTATAGTCAGTTTCTAGGCTTGCCACTTTATCCTTTAGCCTTTTGAGCTCTGTTGCCTGGATTGACAGATCCTCCATGGATTTTACTAGCTTTTTTGTTTTCTCTATTGAAGCACCTACTGTTATAGATTTAGTATTGATAGGCAGTGTTGTGGCAGGTGTAGTTGTGGGTGCCAATGATGCTGCCAATCTTGAAGGAACTGCAGTAGAAATAGTGGGAATGGCAGTCCTAGAAGTGGTGGCCAAGTCACTTTGTTTGGACTGAATCAATGTGTCCAACTCTTTCTCTATTTCTTTTAGTTGGTCATTTAGTTTTAGGACCAAGTCCATAATCTATTCTTGTCATTTTATTGTCTCTAGGACTTCTGCTGTTTGTGGGTGATGTAGGGGTGGAATCTTGAGTTGCTTCTTCAAAGAAGCTATGTCATCGTTCTTCTTCTTTATCAATTTTTTGGTTTCCTTTACATATTTTGGATCATGACCCAACTTAATGATTAACTCCTCTAAGGACTTGATTTTGGTGTCTTTGGCCTATGAAGAGGCCTTCTCCAATTGGAACTGAGTTGATATGTTATTTAGGGAATTTTTCAATTATTGAGCTATGATGGCTTTCCCTGTCAAGGTGGAGTAAATCATCTCCCCTGTCTTCTTGTGCAACTCAATCTGGTCAATAGGATGAATGTCCTTTACTAGTACTTCGAAATCTATCTTTTTGAAGTCCAATGCTGCTCTTGGTTACTAAGTAGTAGGCTTCATAAATGACATCTGCATTTTGCCGTCTTTCACATCATAGGATGACATAAGCCTTGTCTGATCGGTAGGTGCCATCTTGAGGTATTATGCATAAGTCTGGGAATTTAGCCTCTCATTCCTGGCTTTTATATCCTTGTATCTTTCGCCAGTGTTTTGGTCCTTGTCAACTGGCATCCTAAATGAGGACACTTCAACACTCTGCTACATTTCCAACATCTAAGTGTGTGATGTGGAAGGATCTAGCATGCCCCCAGAAGGAGTGGCAGGCCTACTTCCTTCTCTTTCTATGCTGGTGGCCCCAACTATTTCTTTTGTAAATTCCTGTTCAGCGACAGGATTTAACCTTTGCCTTTTGACCAGGCTAGTCTCTGCATATTTCTATGTGGTTTCCTTGCTTGAAGTAGTGGCCTCTTCCCTATTTCTTTTGAGTCTTTTCTCCGCATTTAGAGGAGTTTGCAAGATAGCGGGAGTACTCATGATGGTCTCTGGTATACCTATTTTATTTAATGCCTCTGATAGGCTTGGCTATTCTGACTCTTCTTGCACTTGGGATTCTTCTTCTATATGTGATTCACTTTGTGCCTATGATTCTTCTTGGATTTGAGATTCTCCTTGGGCTTGAGATTCTCTTGGCAGCTACAGGAAAGAACCCTCATAAAATTTTTTCTCTAGATCAATTAGAGAATTTTCAACTGCAACTTCAATGCTATCCCCGTCCACATGAAACTCTGTTTTACTTTAAGTCTCTGAACGATTTTCTCAGCTTCTTTTCTAGCTTCTCGACTATTACACACAAAGGGGCCTAGTTGATCTTTGATTATGAGCTAGGCTTTCTTTTTGGCTTTAACAAAATGCACGTCATCTGAGTTGATTATCTGCCTATAGTACTCTAGAGAAAATAACCTCATTGGGAGGTATCTGGGCAATTTATATGGGGCCAAATTACAGCCATAGATCCTAATTTTAGTGTGATTTTTGTACAAGTACCAATCTCCCACTATGTGCTGTTTTGAAAGTTGTAGGATCCTCCTGATATCTGAATTGATTCTTGGAGGAGGACTTCCTAACAACATTATTATTATAGGATGTACAAAAAGATCTATGAAGTTCGTGTATAGATATGGTGAGTCATTCTTATGGATTAGAGATTTCCAGAAGATCACTGACCTAGGATGACCTTTGGTATCAAGATTTTGGAGAGTGAAGGGGAACTTGTGAGCTTGGTAATATAGAAAAGATGGTACAAAATTGAGGAATACTTGAATACTCTTTCATTACTCATTCTAAGAAATTGTTCATGCATCCTATCACCTATGAACTTGGCATAATCATACATGACAATAGGAGGTTATCCTGGAGTGAAGATTGACATGAAGGCTAAGATAATTTCATCTATATACTCACTGGTTGTGTATCCTAAAACACTATAAATCATTGCTACAATGTCCTGACCAAATGGGAAAAATATGGTAGCTAAATATGGAGGAGGATCTTTTGGGATATGATTTTCCTGCCTGATGAAGGTTTGAAACATCTCAGAAAGTTTGGCGGTGGTAAGCTTGGGGAAATGGTCTAATAGGTCTCCAATTGAAATAGGGGTTAAATTTTATCCTAGTTAAAGGTGTAGCATTTCATTAATTGATTCAGTAGTGATGGTGAAAATTATAGTCTAGTTTGGGGACATCACTGCACTTTGACTAGGGATGTAGATTGCATGGCAATAATAGACAATTTCTAGAAATATGTGGACCTCAGGGAATTTATACTTGGGTAAATTGGACTCCCACAGACCAATTTTATCAGAGTGGTTTAGGTATTGATCTCTATATTAGCAGTATAGTTTGATGGGGGATTCAAGGACAAAGGTATCCTTGATTTAGAAATATTTATTAGCAAGGGGAAGGTGGTCCAAGTCTAGGTGAGGAGTGGAAATTGGCCTGATATTGTTATAGAATAAATTTACCTCCTCATCAACTCAGAGGGGAAAGACATGATAGCTGAAAAAATACCACAATCATAGGCCTTGATTCCACACTAACGCTGGCTATGCTCTAACAACCTGCTTTATAAGGCTTGTTACCAAGCCTGGAGGTGTGTTAGTAACCCTACTAAAGCATGTTGCTAGTATGGGAATAACGTTTATGAAACTTGGTGAAGTTCCAAGGGTTAAAGGAACGAATTGACTCACAAATATCTAGATATTTGTTCCTAAAATTACTCAAGAAAAGCAAGGAAACATACTAATTCGACCTATTTTGAGGATTTCTAATCTGAAAGGAGGAAAATGGGAAAGATCTGAAAAGCATGGCAAGTTCATTGCTTTCGCCCTAGTGAACTCAAGGAGGAGCTTGGCAACCCTAACTCAATTGCTATATAAGCAAAGTGAGGGCTATTATGAAAGGGGTCAGAGCATTTGAAAGGATAACATAATTGACTATTGAGCATTGACTCATATCATAAGAATTGAGCAAGAAGGGAGAGAGAGAGAGAAGCTGGAGGAGTAAAGGAAGGTTGATACAACAGATGGTTGTAATCACTCTTCCAACATTAATATAGAACTGTAGTTGTACTCTCTACTCGTGGTGTTGATACTATCATTAATTTAGTTGTTTATTCAATGCCTATTAGCATGAGTAGCTTAGTTGTATGCAATTAGATGTTCTTTTATATATTCATGTATTAGTTATCAAAGTTGTATGATGTGATTATGCTTGTCTCTTCTATGTGCAAGACTTGATTTGGAGCCGGCTTTGAAGGAGTTCTGCTTGGTTGCATTATGATTCCAAACAAATCTACACGGAGACTTGAGGTAATCTACTTCTAATTCTTGGATAGTTAGTTATTGTCTATGAACATGCATGTAACTTGTGCAGTTGTAGATAATATTACAGTCTGCCGAAGGTCTCGGGAAGGCCTTTGAGGGTATCTACATTCTCCATACACCGTGCATTTTATCCTATAGCAGATATCCATGGAAATTGGGGCAGCCATTCTAAGTTATTGTGGATTTAAGAATGGGGAAGGTGAGTCAGTTCCAGGTGGGTTTTTGTTACTAGAGTTTCCCTTTAATTGAAAACTTGGTGATTTGTTGGGAAATTGGAAGGGTTTTCAATGGATTCTGGCTTAAATACCTTGAATTTGAAGAAAATTGGGTTTGAACTAGGTGAATGGTGACTGCGAACAGTTGACAAAGCTTTAAGCGGGATGAAAGGCAATCTGGGAGCTTTGTAGCATCTTCAGTGTGCAATTGTATGTGGGTTGACAGCTTGGACATTCATAGATGCATGCATGGAAGTTTCTGGTTGAAAAAAAGAACGATAAAAACAATGATTTGGGGCTTTTTGGGATTTATGCGTGAAAAGTCAACTTGGCGGGTACAGGTGTATAATGACTGTTTGTCGCATAGCGGAGTGAATAGTGGTTGTTTTGGAGTGTAGTGGGCTAGCGGTAAATGGTTTGCTTTGCACATATTTTGGGCACTTGGTAGTATTGGGAGGAGGTTGCCTGATTCCATTCATCGAGTGCCACGTCATCTTGTGGGCCCAACTGATAACAACCCATTTCGAGTAGCTAATGTTCGGATTTTGGGCCCTTCCAAAATCAACATGGGTTGTTAGATGGGGAGGGGGGAGATCGTGTGGTGATCAGGTGCGGGAGTTGCACGGAAGGTAATGGGGGGGCCCGACGGGCGCTTAAACATGGCAGTTTAGGTTTAATGTAGGATTAAGGTGGGTATTAAGGCATCGGGCGGGATTTAATTGGGTTTATTAACTAAATTAATCGAGGATCGATTAGTTAGTGGGTCCGGGGGTAGAAACTTTAGTTTATATAATTAAACTACGATGGGATTAATAACTATTGCAGGAATTAATATATATATATACGGGAAATGGGTTTTATTAGGGATTTAATAAATAATTTAATTATGAATTTAGTTAAATGAGCAGAAGGGGCACCATACCCTAAGCATACGATTTTCACGTTTTTAATGCTTTCTGATAAAACTTAGGATATAGTGTTTTTTGTGGGTTCTTGATGTGAAAATGGGTTATGTGGGGGAATAAATACTTTCCCCAAGTAAAAATGATTTAACTTCAGGAAATAATATTATTTAGGGAAAATGAATGAAATGAAGGGGGGGAATGAATGCTTATGAGAGGAATTTAGTACTTATTGCCTATAAGTCATTGAGCCGAGGGTATGGTCCCTCCAAAAGTTAGAGAAATGCTCTCAGCCTCTTTGACTTAGGGTTTTTAAGTACTTTGATCTTTATTTAAGGGAATTAGTTAAGTAAAAGGTGAAATGAATGAGAAAAATTAATTAATTGACTTTGATGTCCATCTGCATGCTTGAGTGCCCATTCACATTTGGAACTTGTATGATGAAAAAGATGATACGCATGCCTTTGTCTAATCAATCATCAAATTTCTGCAACCTTTCTACTACTTACCCATCTACTCATCCTACCGTTTTTACTTATCTTTATTAGGGTGCATTTGAGCTAGCAAACCCTTATCAAACATTTTTCTTTTTCTTTACAATAGTAAACTAACTAAACCTAACATTATTGCATCCAAGGGCTCAGATTAAATAGTTGAGCTCCTTTTATTTACTCTACCTATCTACTTATCTACCAAGATTAAACAATTTGGTCTAATTTTATTCTCTATCTATGGACATGAAATTTAAACATGAAATAACCAAGCTTAAACATTTTTACTATCATCGATTGTGGCAAAGATTACAAACAACACACAATCATTTATTTTGCACAAAAAATAAAAAGTAGTGGCATTTTGACTTGCACACTTACATGGTCTTTCTATTCTTGGGGTTCATATTTTTCATCTTTTTTGGACCTTTTTCTTATTCTTTTTGTCCTTTTATTTTTCTTTAAGGACATACCCTCTTTATAATTTTTTTAAGTTTTTGAATATGGAAAACACTTGTAGAAAGCAAAGGTATGTACATATTACAGTTTTAATCTCAGCCATTCAAAAATTATGGCTCCTATTGGTATAGGAACCTAACATCCAGTAGCTCCAATTCTTTCTCCCATTCACTGATCCTTTGATGAGAGTTTAGTCCTTCTTCTTTATTGACTACCTCAACAGCTTCCCTAGTTATCTCCACTATGCCTATCATCATGATGGAATGATGATTCTTTACTATGTTTTCAGCTAACATAGTATTTTCTTTAAATTTTCCTTTAATCTTTTGCTAGTTACCTTCACTTTGTAGTTGTTGGTTCCTTACTGCCACCCTTACATTCTTAACTTCTTGTTGCTTCTAAACTTCCATTTCATCTCCAAATAACTTCTGTTCAATTTATTCGATCACAACATCACACTCAATCATTCTATGCATTGTTCCTGGAAACAAACTATTGGTTTGTGAATCAAAACACTCTTCTCTCTCCTTGTCTTTTAAAGACTCTCTGCTACCGTTAAGTACTGCTGTAACCATTTCTTTTCTATTTCCATTTCCTCCTAGAAAATTCTCCAACAATTCAATTTCCTCCTTACATTTAGCCAGTGTTTTATCACAATGCTCTTCATTTCCAGTTTCATCCTTTACATGGTCACTATTTCCCAATGATTCAATCAGACTGCCTTCCATAGAAAATTTTGTCTCATTCATCTCCATAGAAATAATTTCTTGTACAACACTTATAATCCCTATATTCACACAACAATTGTTAGTTTGAAAATTTTAATGCTTAACAACCTCAACTAATGTTTCACATATCAGCTTTTCAGGCTGATTTTCATCTCCTTCTCCCACAAGGAATTGTCCTTGTTTTGTAATAGTTCCAAATATCAATTCATCAATAATTTCTTTCTGCTGCAACAATTCAATATTTTCCTCATTCAAGAGGAATTATTCATCATACCATACTCTAGAATACTTATCCTCTGAAAGGTACTCTTCATCCTTTGTTAGTACATCAATATGCTGATCTAAGTTCTCCTTTGAACTCTGGTAATTTTTATCAAGTTTTATGATTGCTTCATAAAGTTGCCAATCCTTTGCAAAACGTGCACTCAAAAAATAGCTATTATAATTAAAAACATAATGCCTCATTGTCTCTTCTTCCTTTGAAAACATTTTAGTATGCTTCTCTGAACTATCCCAATAGTTCACTGATCTCCATTCTTCATCTTCACCCAGAACTTCACCTTGTTCTGGTTCACAAATGGAAACTTCCATTTCCAACTCAGCTTCTCTCAGTTTTTCCATGAGCCACTTTACTTGCTTATGTTGTAGCCTTTTCTGTAGCTTATGCCACTTCACTGGCTTTTTCTTTAATACCCAACCTAGTCTTTGGTTTTCCTCAAATATCATCCTTAGTACATTGAGTTGTTCTTTCATCTCAACAGTCTCTTTGTCAATTTCCTCTTGACTCATTCTCTTGCCATTTTCCTTGGCATCCTCCTTCTTCACTTTTCTTCTGCTATGGTTTTCCTTAGAACCTCTGCTATGACTATCAGTAGTCATCTTATTCTCCATCTCTATCTTCATGATCTCCTTACTCACTTACTATGAGCTGCACTAAAGCCTCTGCAACAACAAGTCCTCCCTGCTGCCACTTACCTCACCAAGCTTTCCTCTATATTTGGTCTTTTAGCAACCCCTTGGTTCTCTATCTTTGGAACCTCTTTTGATCACTTCTCTCTGCTCCTTCTAGGCTTTAACTCATCTGTATCTTCTAAGAACACAATTGTCCTCTTGTATTTCAATCACAATGAAATACTTGGTTCTAACCACCTCTTCTTTCACTTATAAGGTCTTATCAGCTTCCTTCATTACTTAGCAATTCTACCCACATCCTCTGTGTAATTGACTTTGTGAGCTACAATAAAACCCATACAGTAACAAGTCTCCTTCTTGCTACATATGCCTCACTAAGCTTCTCTCCTCTGAGCTCAGTCTGTTAGCATTTCTACGGCTCTTTCCTCTAGAACCAATTGAGCACTCCTTGCTCTAGGTTTCTGCAACCTTATCGCCTTCTTATGCTGCTACCTATGCAATAATATAAAAACCAAAAACTCTCCAATCTTCAAATCAAATCAAAACAAAACATATCATCTCACATTCAATACCTCTGCATGATCTTGTTATACCATTCTCCTGCACTTTGAATGGATTGTCCTCTGTTTCCTTGCATCTGCAAGTTCTGTTGCACATTATCTCTATGTGCCTATTATTTGTTAGATTAGGATGTGATCTCCTCTTGCTTAGATACACACCTTAAAACATAACTCTGTTCTAATTTTTCTCAAAGATCTTTTACACAAAATTCCCTTATTCTATTTTGATATCAATTGTTTCAACCACAATTCTACTATGATACCAAAATGATGCCAGCCTAAGCCAACAATACCGACATGTAGCATATAAAATGCATAATCTCATTTGTCCCGGGAATTTCAATTATCTTGCCTAGTCAAACCTTCATAAATCAAGGTTTAAAGCCACTTAATTAAATCTCATGCAGAAATATTTTAATTAACTATCCATAGTCTTATCCTTTACTAATCGTTTTAATCAGGATCTTATACACCCTTTATAAAATTTGGTTAATCTATACCCCGTGCATAATAACCGAACCCCACACTTAACTTCTCGGGTCCACCACTGGTCTCACCCTTCAATCTAACAGTTGATGGTACACCTGATCAACAAACTGATCGATGATCCTCCACTGCTTGATCAAGGTACACTTGATCAAATGGTCATCAGAGATATTGGACGGACCACTTGCATGATGTTTAGTCACCCTTATGGAGCCGATAAGGAATATAAATCCTTGATCTATAAATGTTTGGGTTCATTTTGAAATTAAAGTTCGATCACTTTATGGCCCGATATCCGTTGGATATAAAAGGCTGTTATATATATAGTTTGTGGGACTTCAATTAGCACACGGATTAAAACAGCCTTAACCCATGTAGTTGACTGTGATCTAAGAGTTGAATATGATATCAACAGCTAGGAATGAGTGTGGGGCTTTAGCCATGATCAAGAAAATCCATGCTCTCCTACCCCCGTAGTTGCTAATCACCGTCGATCTAACATATCTATTGATCTGACGATCCATATACATTCATCCACCATTAATATCCATCGATCTAAATGATCTGATGGCTTCCTCTACGCTTGTTTGCATATGATGGGATTTACCTTACAACACAAATTAACTCTTGATTTCACTCCACTTACTCTTAGACACTGTCACTCTTGAACTTCACATTGATCCTTCAATCGGATCCAATGATCCGACACAATCCTTCATCCTCACTTCTTCTTTGTGTTCTACCTGAACTCCACCTGCATACATATATAATGTAAAAACTCTAATTCACACACAATTTATCCTTCGATTACTCAATCCCACACTCACAAAATCAACAATGAAATCTCTGTACTATATATAATTTATATATATATATAAATATATATTATTATATAATATATAGATATATTGATTACATAATAAGACTCTCGACTCTTTGGCCTGATTTTGAATCAGTGGCCTCTTTTTTCCTACCTATCATAGGTTTATAATCAAACCTATATAACTCTCGACCTGACTAACTAGCTAACCCCTGACTATGCCTTTTAGGCTTACATTTATACCAAAGGATTCTACAACCAATTCCTGGCTTAAATCCATAACCTTCGCAACAAAATCCTAAAATCTCTTCCTTATCTTTAAGGATCCTCTCTAATCCACAAAATCATGAACTAACTCTTAATCTAAGTTTTACAATTAATTCTCAAACTTCTCAATCTCTCTACTATCCCGATTCTCTCATGTTCTCCTACATTCGAGAACATTTTCAAATATGCCTCACTATACTTAATTAAATCCCTATTCTAGCATCTCTCATTAAAATCACCCAAAACCTTAATAATTACATTGATTCAAAATGTAGGAAACCAACTTCCTTGGAAACACAAGACCCCATATGTCTACTAAAATACAATGATATTGTTGAGCTGAATGCTTCTACATCATATATATATATTGAAATGTTACATGTTCTAACAAGATTAATAACTCAATCACCTTCAAATGATACTATAGTCTCCTCTGATTCCATATCTTCTAAGCTTGCAACTCACATTTTCCCCTTTGTATTTAGTTCTGCATGTTGCGAAGGTTTTACATACATATTGTTTTCACAAACATCATTGGCTTGTGTGTCCTCTATGTAAACAGGACAAAAAATAATATTTCCTTTTATCAAATGCAAACGCATTTTGGTAATCCTTTGTTTTAATTGAATGCAATTTTTGAGTCCTTTTTACTCTTTCAGCTTCATATGTAATTGATCTATCTACATCTTCGACTCCAATATGCCAAAAAAAACCTATAGTATCTTCGAACAACAATTTAAATATGTTATTTAAAATACAATTTATATATGTTGAAGATAATCATTGCCATATTGTTTAAACTATATAATTTATAAATGTTTAAAATTAAAAAATTAATAAAAGTTATCATATATTAAACTATATACAAGTTAATTTGTACATATATGTACATACCTTGGTACTCACTTGATGGGTTAGTCTGATAGCTTAGTGCAACATCGCACCATTTAACAACTTTTTTAGATGAAAAAAGTATGTCTGCAGAGTGGTCCATTTGATATCTTTGAAGTGCTTGTTTTATACATGCCCCTACACCATCATGTTCCCCTTTTCCATGAATAGTCTCAAAGAAATTCCAACCATGTTTAATGTGGGTTTTTTTATAAAGATGACACAACCAAAAGAATGATTGTGAAGATTTGAATTGACTTGCCCATCCATCTAACCATATCCAATATTCATTGAATTTTATTCCACGTCCTTTTAATGAGTCATAAGTCTTATCAAAACAATGTTGTACACAACGTGTATCATGTGTACGATCATCCCTAATATAAATGTGATATTCTTTAATAGCATGTCAATTCTTGCTAGTGCTTTCCATATCATCAACATTTTGTTCAACATGTCTATATAGAACATGGACAAGCATAGAGACTTGGTCAAAATGATAATATTCACTCTGTATTTCATTTTGTGCAACAAATGTGTAATTCTCTAAAAAGTCAACTATTGACAAAATGGTCCCTGGTGGAGACATTTCATGGGATTTTTTGAATTTCGGGTCCTGCCATCGAGCTCTATGTGAATTCATGGTGTACTTATAAATTTCTTCAAAAACTCTATCACAAGAATTTCTTCTTCTTGTAGTTCAATCCTTTTAGCACTTGTACTATTATTTGAACTAATCGATGTATGGATATATTCATATATCTTCCATTTCACCTTTAGGTTATAAAATGATTGATTATTTATATCAATAGAATAGTTTTTGTGAAATAAAGTCAAATTTCCACAATGATCACATTTCTTACCACCAACACATTTCTTTTGGTAAAATAATCCATGAATTTCCCTTTCACATAGAATTTTGGATATGAAACCATGGATAGTGGAAGGAGGAGGTGAATGTTTCCAACATGTTTTACCAAAATTAAGGAATGTGTCATAACATAATTGAAATTCCACATGATAACGACAAGAACAAGTGTCACGTATAGTGATAGGCTTGACATATCATGGTTTTTTTTGCACAAAAGTACTGATTGAGACAATAATTCCATGATTTTCTTCTATTAATTCTATCTAAGTGGTGTCCAAGATATGTTTTGCATGTTCTTCATATTGATTTCGTGTTAGTCTTCACTGCATCACATCCCTTGCTTTTGGTGAAGCACATGAATTTTTCATGCAATATTCATGTATTATTTTTTTAACATCTTCTCCAAGTCTATCTTTGTATGGTTGCCTACAACTAACTATCCATCAAGTGAGCTCATCATTTACATCTATTTCTAATCGAAATTTCTTATGTTTGTGCAATGTTTTTCGTGAGGTCCCTAATATTTTTTCGATAGATTTTACCAAACAATTTTCTTTAGTACTTGTTGAAACCTCTACCATTTGTATTTCTCTACATGATTTTATATTACTTATGTTTCTAGATCTTTCAATTTATTTTAAAGCACTATTTATATTTTGAATCACATTTTTCTTCACCTTTTTATCTTTCGTTGATTTTCAAATACCTAATCGAGTTGTAGCGTCTTTTAATTTCTTTGATGTTAAGGCACCTCTCAAAATTTGAGTTTGAAATGTCACACTTTCATCTTTGAAGAACTTCTCAATAATGACCTTAACACGATTACATACAATATGGTCAGCTTTTTTATCTCCATATATGTCAGTGTAAACATATTCTAACATCTCATCCTCGATATTGATTTCATCTATACATATGAAAATTAAATGTAAATGGGTATAAATATTCATTAATAATAAAATTTAAAAATAGAGTTTTGATGCCAATTGAAATTAATAAATAGGTATAACTTCCAATCATACCACATGACATATATATTAAACTGTGATTGTAGTTCAACTTTTTCATTTGAATCCCTTTCAACATTTTCAATCTCATCATCAATGTTATGAGGAATATCTCTCTTTGTTTACATTGCAAAATATTTTTCAAATTAGTTCATGGAATAAAAATTGAATTTTACAATACAATAGGTAAATTTTAAATATCATTTATAATACTTACATTTACATACCTACTTCAACTTCTACCTGAGCTTGATTTTCCCTTTCAATATTTGTGCATTTTTCTTTCTTTCTTTTGGAATAGTTTCTTCCGAATTCTCTATGCTCCTCAACGTTTCTTGTTCAATCATATTTTTTCGTGAAATTTCTTTGATTTCCCATGATAATTCAATCTATGTAGATTTTTAAAATCCAACCTAAAAAAGTCAATTTCAGAAAATCCTGGAAAACAATTCACTTTCAAAATTTAGACCAAAAAGCTCACTTTAAAAATTTAGCACAAAAGAGTTACTTTAAAAAGTTCATTTTAAAAATTCAACCAAAACAATTTATTTAAAAAAAAGTCACTTTAAAAATTCAGCGCAAAAACGTCACTTTAAAAATTCAGCCTAAAAGACTTACTTTAAAAATTAAGCCCAAAAAACTTATTTTAAAAATTAAGCTAAAAAATTCAATTTAATAATTCAGCCCAAAAGAATTGCTTTAAAAATTAAAATAAAAAATTTCACTTAAAAAATTCAGCCCAAAGAACTTAGTAAAATCCCGCTAAAACATTAGCTTAAAAACTTACTTAAAAATTGAGGCCAAAAAATTTTCTCCAAAAAGTTCAGCCCAGAAAACCTCCTCGAAAAAGTTCAACCAAAAAAACAGATTTACCTTAAAACTTTACTCAAAATGAGGAAAGTGTGTGAAAATAAAGTTTTGGCTCCACACATTTATATTGTTTCACTCGAAATGTTTTTTTCGAAGGGTCGCATCATTTCAATTTTGTGGCCGATGGAAAATATCGACACATTTTCAGCCAAACTTTCAAAATTAATTCAACCGAACTTTTAAAATAATTCAACCAATTTTTTTTTCAGTTTATTTTAATAGACATCGACGACAAACACAAGTTCGGCCAAATAATTCAGCCAAACTGTTTTAACTTGCAACTTTGTAGCGAATCGACTCTAGTCACATTTTTCCAATTTTAGAATGCTTAAACTCCATCAAATATGTTGAATTTGTTGTCAAAACAGAAACCAAAATTTGTAGAATTGAATCTACTTTCAGTAGATATAAGTTTTATGGAATTTCATAGAAATTTGTTAATTTTAATTAATTTTTTAAAAAATTGTCAGCAATTTTGTTTTGAAGGTCATTATGATTCTATGAAATAAAAAATTTGTATCTTCCAAAATACACTATAAAAAAATATGAAAAAATTATAGTTCAATACATTGGTCCGTATTTTGTAATGGGTAGTTTTTATATTTTTAGTCTATAACTAATATGTTGATAAATTGGACGCTTAGCTAAATATTTTCAAAATCTATAGTTTTTTCATATTGATTCAATTCAAAAAATTCTAGTAATTGTGATATGCATCAGTGGGTTTCGTAAATATAATGATATCGAAGTAGAGTCTATCTAGATTGTTGCAACACATTTGTTTTTCAAAAATGCCAAGTTAACAAAGAATACACTAGTTCTAAAAAAGATGGCGTGTTATGAATCCCTTGATTTTTAAAGAACACACAATTAAAGAATTTGTAAGTTGACATATCAAATGTGAATAAAAAAATTCCAAAAAATGAGTAATAGAAAGCTAATAAAATTTTTGACAAGTTTCCTTTTTATTATAAAATGAAACTCTAAACAAAAAAATGGCTTTGGCTTGCCCAAAGTTGAAGAACTTCTAAAAATAATATTTTTTTCTTAAAAAAGACAAAAAGTATAACCTAACTTCACATTTTCACCCATTTATAATATCAATAATCCCTTGAGTTTATGATATTAATCTCTAATATGTATAATAATATATTATGATTTATAATCCTAGGGTTTATAATATTAATCTTAGTTTTGATATATTAATCTTAGGGTTTATAATATTAAACTTAGAGTTTAATATTAATACTAAGGTTTAATATTTATCACTTTGTTTTATAATCCATTGGGTTTATAATATTAATGTTAGGGTTTATATTCTTAGTGTTTAATATTAATCCTAGTATTGATATTATAATCCCTTGAGGTTTAATATATTGATAAAGTTTGGGTTATATCCCTTGAGTTTATAACATCAATTTCTTGGTGATAATCCCTTGGTTTATAATTCATAAATTCCTTGAATTTAAAGAATTAATATTGGTTTAAAAACTTACCTTTAGTTTATATCCTGTGGATTTAAAATTAATAATATGTGGTTTACCAATATAATTCATTGGGCTGATATATAATCCCAGGTTATAATGTTAATTCTTTGGCATTTATATAGAATCCCTTGGGTTTAATAATACCTTGAATTTATTATATTAATGCCTTGGATTTATCAAAGGCTAAAGGGATGAAAAATTCTAGATCCACCTCTTTTAGATGACGAAGATGAAGAAGTGGATGAGAGTTTTCAACAACAAAAAGCACAAAATCAACAAGTCTCCCAAGTGGAGGAGGGAGAAGAGAAACAAAGGGATCCAAATGAATATGCCAAAAAAGCCACTAATTTAGTAGTGACCCAAACTCTTAGAAATCAACATGAGGAAACTGGAAACAACCAAGGAAGAGTTGGAATAAAATGAACACATGCATTTGAGAGTTCAAACTCGTATAAGGAAGTGCATGCAAAATCAAAAGGGAAAAAATTGATAGTTGTAATGGGCATTCCCAATCAAGGAGTCTGGTGAAAGTTGGAAAAAAAAGAAAGGAAAAAAGGGGAAACTAACTGATTATTATCACACTTATCCCTCACAATTACACTTAATTTTTTTTTTTCTATTTTTTCCCATTGGTTGAAATACTGATCTGATCGAATCCTTTGAGGCATCTATAAAACATAATTTTGTTCCTTGGTTTTGATATTGAATAAAATTACAATTTTTTCTTCAAAAAAAATTATTAATGCCTTGGGTTTATT